>PVHY01029034.1:0-14675 GCA_004024945.1 Uropsilus gracilis | reverse complement strand
TTCTGTGGGGACTGAGAGCTACGCCCATGGACACTGTCACCCATGGGTGTTTCCACCGCATGGGTGATGTATCACATAGGTCCCCTGGACAGGCCAGGTCAGCTCCCAATAGATAATGATGACACAACATTCCAAAATGTGTGAGACGCAGCAAAAGCAGTACTACGAAGAAAGTTCATAGCAATACAGGCCCAAACAAAAAGAATTGAAACAGCTCAAAGAAATACTCTAATCTCCCAACTTGAGGACTTAGAAAAAGAGCAACAAAAAAAATCCAAAACCCAGCAGAAGACAAGAAATAACAAAAATAAAAGCAGAGTATAATGAAATAGACCATCGAGAAGTTAAACAAAACCAAAAGCTGGTCTTTCAAAAAATAAATAAGCCCTTGGCAAGGCTTACAAAGAAAAGAAGAGAGAAAACTCAAATAAACAGGATCATAAATGAAAAGGTAGATATCACAACAGACCCAGCAGGAATCCGAAAGATAATTAGATACTACTATGAACATCTATTTGCAAACAAATATAGCAACTTGGAAGAGATGGACAAATTCCTGGAACAATACAATCATCCAAAATTGAACAAGGAAGAAATAGAAAACTTAAACAGGTCAATCACAAGCAGTGAAATTGAGGCAATCATCAGAACCTCCCTAAAAACAAGAGCCCAGGTCCTGATGGTTTTACAAATGAGTTCTACCAAACATTAAAAGAGGAACTAACACCAGTACTATTAAAACTTTCAAAAAATTGAGAAAGAAGGAAAGCTACCAAACACCTCCTATGAAGCAAACATTACACTAATTCCAAAACCAAATAAAGATAGTGCAAAGAAAGAGAACTACAGACCAATCTCCCTAATGAACACAGATGCAAAAATTCTAAACAAAATCCTGGCAAACCGAATCCAACATTGCATAAAAAGGATCCATCCATCATGACCAAGTGGGATTCATCCCAGGGGCACAGGGATGGTTCAACATTCGAAAATCAATCAACATAATCCACCACATCAACAAAGAGAAAAACAAAAACCATATCAACATATGCGGAAAAAGCATTCAATAAAGTTCAGCATCCTTTCATGATGAAAGCCCTGGAAAAAATAGGTATAAAAGGAACATACCTCAATATAATAAAAGCCATATACGACAGATCCATAGCAAATATCATCCTCAATGGGGAAAAACTGAAACCATTTCAATTAAGGTCTGGAACCAGGCAAGGATGCCCACTCTACTCCTTTTCAACATAGTTCTGGAAGTCCTAGCTAGGGCAATAAGACAAGAGAAAGACATAAAAAGAATCCAAATAGGGAATGAAGAAATAAAGTTAATCATTATACATGTATGATATGATTCTCTATGTAGAGAACCCAGAAAAATCGACAAGAAAAGCTGATTGAAATAATAAACCGATTTGGTAAGGTAGCTGGGTACAAAATCAACACAGAAATCTACAGCATTCTTATATGCAAAGAATCAATCAGAAGAAGAAGAAATTAGAAAAAACACCCCACTTACCATTTCACCAAAAAAAAAAGTCAAATACTTGGGAATTAACCTAACAAAAGACGTAAAAGACCTATACAAAGAAAACTATAAAACATTCTTAAAAGAAATAGAAGATGATGTAAAAAAATGGAAAGACATTCCCTATTAATGGATCAGAAAAGTCAACATTATCAAAATGGGCATACTACCAAAGGCCATCTACAGATTCAATGCAATTCCAGTAAAGATCCCAATAACATTTTAAAGAGATAGAACAAAAATTACTGAAATTCATATGGAACAACAAAGACCCCGAGTAGCCAAAACCCTTTTGACAAACAGAAGAGAGAATGGAGGTATTCCAGACTTCAAACTGTACTACAAAGCCATAATACTTAAAACAGCATAGTACTGGTACAAAAACAGACAGACAGACCAATGGATCAGAATTGAATACCCAGAAATAAAGCCACACATACCCGGTCAATTAATCTGTGACAAAGGGGCAAAAAACTACCCTGGAACAAGGATAGCCTCTTCAGTAAATGGTGCTGGGAAAACTGGATCAAAACTTGTAAAAAAAAAATGTAAAAAAACACCCTCACACCCTGTACAAAAATTAACTCAAAATGGATAAATCATCTGGAAGTGAGACCTGCAATAATAAAATACATAGAAGAAAATCTGGGCAAAACCCTTCATGAATTTCACCTCAGAAATCCATTTGGGGAAACAACTACAGCAGGCAAGAAAATGAAGGGGAAACATAAACAGCTGGGACTATATAAAACTAAAAGTTTCTGTTCAGCAAAAGAGACAATAAAACAAAAAGAAACCCAACTGACTGGAAGAAAAATTTTGTCCTCCAGACAAGTGACAAGTGTCTCATAACAAAGATCCACGAAGAGCTCCTACAGCTCAACAAAAACAAAGCAAAAAACCCACTCAAAAAATAGGGAGAAGAACTAAAAAGACACTTCACCAGAGAAGAGATACAAATGGCTAATAGGCATATGAAAAAATGCTCCACATCACTAATAATCAGGGAAATACAAATTAAAACCACACTGAGATACCATCCTACACCAGTAAGAATGACCCATATAAATAAAACAGACAACAACAGCTGTTGGCATGGATATGGAGAAAAGGAACTCTCTAACACAGCTGGTGGGAGTGCAAACTGGTCCAGACACTATGGAAGACTGTGTGGAGGACCCTCAAACAATTGAAAGTGGACTTACCATTCGACCCAGCAATCCCACTACTAGGAGTCTACCCAGAGGGCATGAAAACATTAATTCAAAAGGGCACATGTATGCGCATGTTCATTGCAGCACTGTTTATAACTTCCAAGAATTGGAAACAAACCAAATGCCCCCAAACAGATCATTGCCTAAAATAAATGTGGTACATATACACAATGAAATACTATGCATCCATCAAGGAGGACAAATACATTTCATTTGCAGCAACCTGGATGGAACTAGAAAGAGTCATATTAGCAGAAATAAGTCAAAAAGCAAAAGAGAAGTACAGGATGGTCTGGTATGATGGATATAGGGAAAAACAAACAAATAAGAAAAAATGTAAACAACCAATGGGACTGAACCATGGAGCGAGAGGAAGAGGGAGAAGAATATGAGGGAGGTGAAGAGCACAAAAGATCAGGATGGCTAACAAATGTTAGTGAAGTGGGAAAGCCTGGGGTACACAATAATGGACTAATATAATATAAATATACATATGTATGCAAAAAAATTTTCACCAGATATCAGAAGAGAACAACGGGCCAAATAGCCAACAACTGAACATCAACTTAACGAACCAACAAATTGCAGAAAAATGGGAGATGGTGTGACTGGAGTGGGGATACGGAGGGAGGAGGAGGGATCAATTAATTCACCGATGTGACAAATCAATAAATGAATTTTTCAAAAAAAAATGCAAACTGAAAATGTTGAGAAGATGTGCAGGAAAAGGAACAATTATCCACTGTTGGTAAGAATGCAATTTGGTGCAGCCTTGCACCAAATGTGTAGACAATGGTGTAGAGATACCTTAAGAATTAAAGATGGAAATGCTATATGATTCATCAATGCTGTTACTAGGTATTCTCCCCAAAGGGGGGAGGGGCTCTAATAAAGATTAGCACAGCATGATCCATTACATCAACAAGGAGAAAACCCCGATTCATATGATCTTACCAGTAGGTGCAGAGAAGGGATTTGATATAGTCCAGCATCCATTCATGATTCAGACCCTTGAAAAATTTGGAATAAAAGGAACTTATCTCAACATAATAAAAGCCATGTATAACAAATTCACAGCAAACATCCTACTTAATGGGGAGAAACTGAAATCATTTCCATTAAGATCTGGATCCAGGCAAGGATGCCCGCTCTCACCACTTCTTTTCAACATAGTACTGGAATTTCTAGGTAGAAAAATAAGGCAAGAGAAAGACATGAAAGGAATACAAATAGGGGAAGAAGAAATGAGACTCATTATATGCAGATATATGATATTTTATATAGAGAACTCAAAAAATCCCCAGAAAAAATAATTGAAGCAATAAACTGGCTCAGTAAGGTAGCCAGTTACAGAATCAACACACAAAAATCAGTAACCTTATATACAAAAACCAGTCAGAAGAAGAAATTTTTAAAAATCACTCTGTTTATAATTGCACCAAAAAAAAAATACCTGGGAATAAACCCAATAAAAGATATGAAAGACTTATACAAAGTAAACTATAAAAGTTGTTAAAAGAAATAGAAGGACAACAGCATAGTACTGAGGTAAAAACACAGAGGCTAATGGAACAGAATTGAATGTCAATGCCTAGAAATAAAGTCACACATGTATGGTCAACTGATCTATGACAAAGAGGCAATAAACATACATTGGAACAAGGATAGTCTTTTCAGTAAATGGTACTGAGAAAACTGGACTGCCATATGCAAAAGAATGAATGTAGACTACTCCCTTACACCATACACAAAAACCAACTCACAATGGATAAAAGACTTGAATGTAAGACCTGAGGGTATAAAATATATAGAAGAAAACATAGACAAAACACTTCACGATCTGTACCATAAAAAACATCTTTCAGGACACATCTATACATGCAAAGAAATAAAAGGAAATCAAATAGCTCGTACTACATCAAACTAAAAAGCCTCTGTGCAGTAAAAGACACTAACAAAAAAAAAAAAGAGAAACATCTAACTGAATGGGAAAAAATGTTTTCACTTCATTCAGCTGAAAAGGATCTGGTATAAAAAAATCCATAAAGAACTCACTTGGCTCAACAAAAATAAAGCAGAAAGCCCAGTCAAAGAATGGGCAGAAGAACTTAATAGACACCAAAGAGGAAATACAAATGACCAACAAGCATGTGAAAAACATGTTCATCCTCACTTAAAGTCAGGGAAATGCAAATCAAAACCACAATTAGATACCACCACCTACTGATAAGAATAGTTCATTTCAGAAAATGGGTAACAAGTCGTGTGGATGTGAAGGAAAAGGAACTCTGTTAACGCTGCTGTTGGGAATACAAATTGGTCCATCCTTTATGAAAAGTTGTGTGGAGGACCTTTAGACTACTGAAAATGGAACTATCATTCAATGCAGCAATTCCACTTCTGGGAATCTACCCAAAGGTCACCTGTACATGGATATTTATTGCAGCAGTATTTATAATAGCCAGGATATGGAAACAAATGCTCCAAGACAGGTGAATGGCTCAGAAAGTTGTGGTATATTTACATATAGAATATTGTTCAGCAATCAAAAAAAGACAAGCCAACTTACTTGAGGCAACTTGGATGGAGGTAGAAGGAATCATGCTAGCAGAAACAAACCAGAAAGAAAAAGACAAATACGATGGTCTCACTTATAGGTGGATATAGAGAAAACAAAAGGTGAAGAAGAAAAAGTTTAAAGTAAACTGAAAACAGAACTAAAGCGTACAGCTGCGGGGAGGAGAGGGAGAGAGAAATCAAAGAATGAGCACAAAAGATCAAGATGATTGTTCACTGGTGATGTGGTGATGGGAGAACCCTGGAGAATACAATGATGTAAAAAAATATGTGTGGGTGTGTAATCAAAAAAGAACGATAAGCAGCATTATATCCATAGTTACAAGTCGTGAAACTAAAATCATACTACTGAATAAAGAAATATGGACTATATGTTCATTGGAATACTACTCAGCAGTGGAATAAGATGGAAATGCTTTTATTTTGTGACTTTAGATGAATTTTTAAAATCAGACAAATTGAAACTAATGCAACACAAAGCACTAGTTTGTAACAGTGATTGGGTCATAATTAGGAATTGATCTAGGAAAGTTTCAAGGACTGGCATTGTTACTGTTTTTGTCCTGGATGGTAGTTGCTTGAGTCTTTGTGTGAAATAAGTTATTTGTCCATTTCTGTATTGTGTTGTGTTGTATTAAACTTAACGGTATAAAAGGTTAATGGGCATTTGGAGATGGCATAAAGGGATTATCAGTATCATCTTTTGGTCTTTATGTTCTCAGCTTCACTAATTTATCTTGCCAAATAGTGAGAATAAAATAGTAACATCTATGTTGTTAGGTTTTGCTACTTGCTCATTGAGGGGTGTGATGTAAAAATTAATTAATTTCTATGATCTTCAAGCTAAGGTTCACTACTAAATTTTTTTTTTTGCCCTAGAATAGTATTTAATGTTTGCTGTTTGTTTTGAATTAGGAGGTACTGATGATGCTGGATAACTATGTAAGAGATTTCAAAGCACTGATTGACTGGATTCAACTTCAGGAAAAGCTAGAGAAGACAGATGCTCAAAGCAGGTAACATTTTAAATTTATAACAGCCATCAATTAAAAAAGTTGTTATTGAAACCAGCCATGAACTTTCTCTTGGTTTAACTTGATTTTTGTAAAATCTAAAACTTGAGAGCAGTATTTTTTTTTTAAGTTCAATAGCAAATATTTGTTGGACCCTTACTAGTATAGAGCATTTTTTCTTCTATGTTATTGAAAACTTTTTCTAAATATGACACTTAACCACTCTCATAAACTTTTACTCTAAGGATAGGGTCAAGTCCAAATTTAAACTACAGAAAAACTATTATAGATGTTTAGAGAAGGACAGGGTTATATCACTTTTGGATGGTACAACAGATCAGAATGTTTCATGGACGATGCACAAATGTTTGGATGTGATGGATTTTAACAAGTCGTTGGCCTTGATGAAGGGAGTAAATTGACAGGTACTGAAATGCAAAGTGTGTATAAGTGAAAATAATGAAGGAAAGATATGGTATTTCTTAGTGTTTTAGGGAGTGTGAAAATTTATAATTTTTAGATTAGGGAAATAAAAGACCAAAGCTACTATAGAAATTCTCATTTGAAATCAGCACACAACTTGTGAATGTCTTGCATCACTGTTGTGAAACTGTTGTGGTGAAGAAGACAGACATGACCCTGGCCTTCATAAAGTAGAGAGCATTCTCTGGAAAAACCTGTTAAGTAATTACCAATGTACAGACTCATCAAAAAGAAATCTGGTGTACCTAGGGAGGATAAGAAAAGGTACTATTAACTAGTTCACTGAGCTCAAGAAGACTTCACCAAAGGGTAATATGTAAGACAAAAACAGCAAGTTAGCAGTTTGACAAAGTGAGGAAAATAGTAATTCCAGGTAAAGATTATAGTATTTGTGATATGCTTGGAGGTGGAAAACCATACATCATATTTGTCTTTACAATCAATGTTTTCTTTTTCTTTCTTTACTTAATTTGGTTGAGTTTGTTTCTCATATCACAAAAGGATCTGTAATATAACCACCAATGTATAAAAAAAGCTAAATGAAAAGGCTAAATTTTTTTCCTTTGTTTGCAAACTCCAGACAGCATTGCTGGCTGTATTGAGGGTATATTGAATAAGATTCTGAAACCAAGCCTGACTTAGCAGACTAAGTATGTTTTACAAACCTAAAACATACTGTTTTGCTGGTGAAATTTTAAAACAAGATAGCAGTTGTGGGCAAGGTTGAAGGTAAATGGTACCTTTTTGTTTGGTGGGAGTATAATTTGTTGCAACCTTTTTGAAAGATACTCTGTCAATAAGTTTTAAAAAAAAAGTTCAGACTTTATCTTCTAAATTTTCTTGTTTTACAGCAATAAATAAAGCTTAATGAGAGATAAAAGCTCCCAATTCCTACATTGAATGGACAATAAAAGTCAAGGAGATTCTGGAATATTGTGGAGATTTGACTGGGGTTACTCTTATATATAGCATTATTTTTTGAGCAACCATTTCAGTAGAAATGGTTTTATTGTTTGTTTGTTTTATTTTCTTTTACATCCTGTTAACTGATGGTTGTAGGACCAGTAAAAAATTATAAGTAGCTAGCTTTCCCAGCAAAGGGCAATGAAATGTTTATGCTCCCACTCTTCTGAGAGATTAAGAGGTAGAGGAGGAAGACTGTATTTTCCTATGTATTCTTCAGTTAACCCTCACCATAGTCTTTCTGTCTTGATCTTGATTCAAGACACTTAATTCCTTTAGATGCGTGTAGCCTGTGTTAGTTCCATAGTTTTTTTTAATGTGTTTTTAGTTGGATGTGTGGAGGCTTATAAAATTCAAATAGTATGTCTGATGTATATCCATGACTCTGTCATATGTAGCGTCATGTTTCTGTGCTGCAGAAGATAAAAACCAACATATGTGGTTGCATATTTGAAATGTGACAATATTCTGGTAAACAGCACTCTAGGGAAAAATTATGACTTCATTATGTTTTCACCTACTAATAAACAAGAGAAAAGATTATTGTCCCTGCCCTATTTCTTTTTAATTTACTGTATGTCTTGAATTATTAGACCAACATCACTGGCATGGGAAGTAAAGAAGATGTCTCCAGGACGTCATGTGATTCCGAGTCCATCAACAGATAGAATAAGTGTAACGTCAAATGCTCGAAGAAGCTTAAATTTTGGGTGAGATGAAATCATAAAAACCTACTAAGTAAATTATTTCCTGCAGGTGATATAGTATTAATCAACTGATGTTTTGCTATAAAAATACTCATATATGTCTATGTTTGAAATGGTTTGAACAAAAAGTAAAAAAAAATCCAGAAGAGTAAAGCTAGGCAGTATTATACATTCAACATAATTATTGTTGCAAATAATTATACTTATAGCTTAATAAATGACTTACAACATGAATTGGCAGTTTCTTTTACAACAAAAGATCTAAATGTATATGCACATAATAAACTATGTTCTTATCTTGTAAATTAATATCCTTATACTTTATGATCCCATCAATATAGTTTTATAATTATTGTTTTATACAGTTGCCTTTTACAGCAGATAGAAGCAACGTGCTATAAGAATATTTTTTTTTGTCTTTTTATTTTGCTGGTTCTGTTTGTTTCCTCATATTGATACAGATCTCTGTCCAGTGTCCTATCATTTTGGCCTGAAGGACTTATTTTAGTGTGTTTTATTGGGAAGGTATATTCGTGATATTGCTTTCTTATTTTATTTTAGCATCTATTTTTTATAAATGTAAATTTATAATCATTTATTTAAATTAAATTATAAATTTTATAATTTTAAAATTTATTTTAGCATTTAACAAACTTCATCCTGGCATCAATGTTTTCTGATGAAAAATCAACTGTTAAGTCCACTAAGGGTCCTTTTATGAGATACCTCATTTTTCTCTTGCAACTTTTGAGATTTTCTGTTTTGATATTTTTACTATGATGTATTTAAATATGAATCCTTGATTTTATTCTACTTCAAGTTTAAAGAGCTTTTGGAGTGTGTAGATTGATGGTTTTCATCAAATTTGGAAATTTTTTGTCCATTACTTCAGCAAATACTCTCTTTTCCCTTTTCTCTCCTCTAAGAATCAACTATATCTATGTTGGCACTCATGTGTTTGAACCTTGTTTTGTCTTTGTAGTACTTTTTTTACATTTACTTCTTATTGGTATTCTTATTGATAATATAAAGCATTATTTCCATATTTTATTTTTATTTGAATTTTTTATCCCCCATAAACATTTTATTTTTAAATTTAACATATTTTTTTATTTTTTAAGGAACAGTCAAAGAAAACAAAATATCCACCATTCATTACACCCTCTCCATTTTTACTTTCTTTTCATACCTGGTAATATTATTTTAGTTTCCCATGTCCACTAGTTTAATTATGTTGTTTTGACTATTTATCTGCTTACTTTTATTATATTGCACAGATTGTTGAAATCATCCAAGCTCTATCTTTCTGACTTTTCGCTTTTCATAATCCTCTTCTATTTTTCTGTAAATAGCAAAATATTATCTTAGAGTTGAAAAATATTCCATTATGTACATTACTACACATTCTTTATATGATCATTTATCAGTGAGCAATTAAGTTGTTTCTCTATCTTAATTATTGTAAATAATGCTGCAGTAAGCATTGTGGTGTATATAACTCTGATTTGATAACTTAATAGTTTTTGCATAGATAACTAGAAGTAATACTGCTGGATTATGTGGTAGTTCTATTTTTAATATTTTAAGAATGATTCATACAGCTTTCCAAAATGTCCATACCAATTTGCATTCCTCTCAGCAGTGTATAATGGTTTCTCTTTGTCTACATCCTTGCCAGCACTTGCTTGCAATTTTTTTGATCTAAGTAATAGAACATGAAATGAAGGGTCATTTCATAGAAACATGAAATGATGTGTCATTATAGTTTTGATTTGCATTTGCTTAACTAGAAATGACCATGAATATTTTTCTTAGTTGGCCATCTATATATCCTCTGTGGGAAATTGTCTATTAGATTTTCTGTGTATTTCTTTGTTGGGCTGTTTGTTATTTTGTTGGTAAATTAGATGTGTTCTTTATGTACCTTGGGTATTAATCCCTTGTTGAATATTAATCCTTTATTGTTTCCTACTCAGTAGGCTGTCTTTTTAATCTGCTGATACTTTCTTCTGCTGTGGTGAAGCTTTTTAATTTTGTGTAGTCACAGTTGTTTGTTTTGCTTTTATTTCCTTTGCTGTCAGGGTTGAGTCCCTAGAGACATCTCTGACATTGATGCCATAGAACATGTTTTCTTCTATTTTATGGCCTCAGGGCTTATATTCAAGCCTTTAATCCCCTTTGAATTTTTTTTCTGTTTGGAGGTAGAAAGTGATTCAGTTTTATTCTTTTACATGTGATTATTCCAGTTTTCCTGACATCATTTGTGAAAAATCATCCTTTCTTATTTGTATATACTTGGTTATACCTGTGGATTTATTTCTAGACTCTGATTCTGTTTCACTGCTCCTTATCCTTATATCTTTTTTTATTCAAATACTATTACTGATTTATTTGCTTACTTTATAATATTTTAAAATTGGATGATGATACCTCCATTTTCCTCCCTGATTTCAATATTGCTTTACATATTCAGGGTCTTTTGGAGTTCATATATATTATAGGGGGGTTTTTACTTCTATTTCTTGAAAAATATCATTAGAATTTTTTTCCTTTTTTTTTTTTTGGAGTGACAAATATTGTATTTTTTTTCAGGGGTGGGGTGGAGATAAACAGATTCTGAGTCTGATAAACAACCATCATTTCTCTTTCTGGTTAAGGAAGTCGTATTTATATTCCGACCAGTAATACAGTACAGATGGCATTCCTGTGTCCCAGCTTTAAACAATAGATCAGAGAGGAACAACTCCACTATAATAAAACTAGTCAGTGTTTCGTATGTGCCAAAAAATTATACATCTATGCAAAAATAAGTTGTGGATAAACTTGATAGCGCTTAAGAATTTAAAAGACCTGCACTTGTTCTCTTGTTTCATTTCTAGCCAATATTTTATCTTCTTTTGTATTTCAGCTCCCTTATTAGCCGTGGAATTAGGTAAATGTTTTCTCAAACACATTGTCTTAACTTAGTGTTAGAATCACAAAAAGGCAGTGTGATAGATTCCAGACTCTGAAGACTTCCTTTCACAGCTTAACTTGCTGTAAGCTAAATATCATTGTAATTTTGATAGTGAATGCACTGGATCTTTTGGTATGATGGTCACTTAGGCAATATTCATTCTCGCCACCCATGAACTTAGGATATCTTCCTATCTCTTTATGTCTTGTTCTATATTTTTAAAGTGCTTTTCTATTGTATTGATCATTCACTCCTTTGTTAAATGTATTCCAAAAAATTATTTTTGATGTGACTGTAATTCTACACATATTATCATATTGCCTATAAATAAAGATAATTTTCTGTTTGTTTTCCAATTTGTACTCCTTTTAATTCTTGCAGTTGCTTGGCTAAAATTTGTAATACTATTTAAATAGAAAAGATGTAAGTGGGCATTCTTGCCTTGTTTCTCATCTTAATCAAAAAGTTTTCCATTATTCATTGTTGGGAATGTTACCGGCTATTTGTTTGTAGTATGTGAGTTGAGTTATTATGTTGAGTTATTATCTCTTTATACCCATTTTGTTATTTTTATCAGAAGCCATATCTGTCATATGCTTTCTCTGCTAGATATGATGATTTGATTTTTGTCCTTCCTTTTGTTCATGTGTAGTATATTACACTAATTGATTGTTATGTTAACCTATCCTTTAGCACTAACATAATCCTACTAGGACATGGTAGATGTTGTACTGTTGTATTTGTTGTGCTAGCATTTTGTTGAGAATATTTGCAGCTATGTCCATCTGAGTTACTGGTCTATCACTTTTCTTTTTTCTTATTTTCCTGTCTGGTCCCTGTGTTAGAGTAATGTTAATCTCATAGAATATGTCAGAAAGTATTCCTACTCCTTCAATTATTTGAAGCAAAATCTGGCTAAAATAAAAATGTTCTTTGAAGTTTTCAACTTAAACTTGTCTGATCCAGGGCATGTGGCATATTTTTTATTACTATTTTAATTTCCATAATTGTAGTCAGTCTATTCAAGTTTATTGCTGGCTTAGTCTTGATAAACTGTATTGTTCTAAAAAAAGGCATCCATTTCTTCAAAATTTTCAAATTGCCTCGTGGTTATTGGTAGTATTTTTTAGTATTTGTATTTCTATGGTAATTTTTGTAATTTCTCTTCCATTTCTAATTGCATCTATTAAAAAGCAAAAGCTTTATTCTATTTGAAGATAAGTATCTAATTGATTTTTTTAAAGTTTTCTTTCTTCTTCATAAACCTAAGATTTAGTTTATCTTTTTAAATATTCCTGGTTCATTGACTTTTTGTATTATATCTTTGGTTGCTATTTCATTATTTCTTCTGTGATTTTTATTTTTTTTTTCTATTCACTTGTGACTTTGTGCTTCTTATTTAAGTTGCTATTGGTACAAGTTTAAATTGTGTATTTGAGAATTTTTCTTTTTCCTTTTTGGTTGTTTAATATAGTCCTGTGTTATTACTATCTCCCCTTTATTGTACTGCTTTTGCTGAGTTCTATAGGTTTGGATAACTTCTATCTTCATTTCTCTGTCACCAGGTATTTTATTTTATTTTAATTAATTAATTAATTAATTTATATTTTTTATTTATATATAAATTTCACATCATTGTAAATCCAGGGATTTACACCACATCCCCCCACCATCCCCTCTATTCCCCCCCTTTCCCTCCTGATCAAAGCTGTGTGCTTCAGTTTGGTGCTTAGCTTGTTTTGACTTTTCCTCAAGGCTTTTGTTTATTTTTTCACTATATCCCATATATTAGTGAAACCATTTGGCTTCTCTCTTTTTCTTTTCGATTTGTTTCTGGTCATATGATTTCTTCTAAGTACATCCATGGTGTCATAAAATCGTCAAATTTGTCATTTTTAACTGATGAGTAATATTCCATCGTGTATATATACCACATTTTTTTCATCTGTTTTGGGACATTAGGTTGCTTCCATGTCTTGCAATTATAAATAGTGCTGCAGTAAACATCCAAACACAGGTGTCCCTTTGTACCCACATTTAGGTCTCTTTTGGGTAGATTCCCAAGCGAGCAATTGCTGGGTCAAATGGTAGTTCCATTTTCATTAACTTGAGGGTCCTCCACACAGCTTTCCATAGTGGTTGGACTAGTTTACATTCCCACCAGCAGTGTATTAGTGTTCCTTTCTCTCCACATCCTTGCCAGAAATTCTTGTTGCCCCTTCTTTGGATGTGGGCCATTCTTACTTGTGTAAGGTGGTATCTCATTGTGGTTTTGATTTGCATTTCCCTGATTGCTAGTGACGTTGAGCAATTTTTCATGTGCCTGTTGGCCATTTGTATTTTCTCTTTGGAGAAGTGTCTTTTTAGTTCTTCTCCCCATTTTTTGATTGGGCTTTTTGTTTTGCTTTTGCTTTTGTTTAGTTGTGTGAGTTCCTTGTGGATCTTTGTTATTAAACCCTTATCACTTATGTGGAGAGCAAAGATTTTTTCCCATTCGGTTGGGCATCTTTTAGTTTTTTCTGTTGTCTCTTTTGCTGTACAGAAGCTTTTTAGTTTGATGTAGTCCCGTCTGTTTATATTTTCCTTCATTTTTTTGCCATCTGTAGATGTTTCCAGAAAGGGATTTCTGAACTGTAGTTCATGGAGAGTTTTGCCCAAGTTTTCCTCTATGTATGCTATGGTTTCAGATCTGATCTCTAAGTCTCTTAACCATTTTGAGTTGATTTTTGTACATGGATTAAGGGAGTTTTCTTGGTCCATTTTTTTGCATGTCTTAGTCCAATTTTCCCAGCACCATTTATTGAAGAGGCTATTTTTGTTCCAAGGTAGCTTTTTCACACCTTTGTCAAAAATTAGTTGACTATGTATTTGTGGTTTTATTTCAGGACTCTCAATTCTGTTCCATTGGTCTGATTGTCTGTTTTTGTACCAATACCATGCTGTTTTAATTATTATGGCTTTGTAGTATAGTTTGAAGTTTGGAATTGTAATACCTCCATTTTCTTTTTTTCTGGTCAGGAGACTTTTTGATATGGGTCTTTTGTTATTCCATACGAATTTCAGTAATTTTTGTTCTATCTCTTTAAAGAATGTCATTGGGATTTTTATTGGAATTGCATTGAATCTGTAGATTGCCTTTGGTAGGATGGTCATTTTGATAATATTAATTCTTCCAATCCATGAACAGGGAATGTTTTTCCATTTCCTTATGTCTTCTTCTATCTCTTT
>PVHY01029033.1:0-14659 GCA_004024945.1 Uropsilus gracilis | reverse complement strand
TTCCCCCCCCCCCTTTTCCCTCCTGCTCAAAGTTGTGCACTTCAGTTTGGTGCTTAGCTTGCTTTGACTTTTCCTCAAGTCTTTTGTTTATTTTTTCACTATATCCCATATATTAGTGAAACCATTTGGTTTCTGTATTTTTCTTTATGACTTGTTTCTGCTAATATGATTTCTTCTAAGTACATCCATGTTGTCATAAAATCGTCCAGTTTGTCATTTTGAATTGATGAGTAATATTCCATTGTGTATATATACCACCTTTTTTCATCCAGTCATCTGTTTGGGGGCATTTAGGTTGCTTCCAAGTCCTTGCAAATATAAATAGTGCTGCAGTAAACATCCGAGCACAGGTGTCCTTTGTACCCACATTGAGGTCTCCTTTGGGTAGATTCCCAAGAGAGCAATTGCTGTGTCAAATGGTAGTTCCATTTTCATTAATTTGAGGGTCCTCCACACAGCTTTCCATGGTGGTTGGACCAGTTTACATTCCTACCAGCAGCATAGTAGTGTTCCTTTCTTTCCACATCCTCACCAGCAATTCTTGTTGCTCTTTCTTTGGATGTGGGCCATTCTTACTGGTGTAAAGTGTTATCTTCATTGTAGTTTTGATTTGCATTTCCCTTATTGGTAGTGACATTAAGCAATTTTTCATGTGCTTGTTGGCCATTTGTATTTCTTTTTTGGAGAAGTGTCTTTTTAGTTCTTCTCCCCATTTTTTGATTGAGCTTCTTGTTTTGCTTTTGTTTAGTTGTGTGAGTGCCTTGTGGATCTTTGTTATTAAACCCTTATATCTCTTGTGGAGGGCAAAAATATTTTCCCATTGGGTTGGGCTTCTTTTAGTTTTTTGTGTTGTCTCATTTGCCGTACTGAAGTTTTTAGTTTGATGTAGTCCCATCTGTTTATGTTTTCCTTCATTTTTTTTGCCGTCTGTAGATGTTTCCAGAAAGGGATTTCTGAATTGTAATTCATGGAAGGTTTTGCCCAAATTTTCCTCTATGTATGTTATGGTTTCAGGTCTGACCTCTAAGTCTTTTATCCATTTTGGTTGATTTTTGTACATGGTGTGAGGGAGTTGTCTTGGTCCATTTTTTTGCATGTCTTAGTCCAATTTTCCTAGCACCATTAAATGGATTTTCTATATGAATTAGAGGTGAAGAAGTGGACTACCTGAATTATCATCTTGAATACAGAAGTATAATGACATATTTTTAAATTCATATTTAAACAAACATTTAAATTTAATAATTCTCTCCTTTAGTATATTTTAACATCATCATCATCATCACACACTTTGGAAAAGTTTACTAATGTGAGAAGGACAGAGAGGCAGAGAGAGCATGAACCTCATATAATAGGACTCAAAGAAAGGAAAGAACCTGCAATGAAATGGATAACATAGATATCACCTCTAAGACAACAAATTGACAAGCGATACTATCTTGCAATTTTTCACTAATATTATTTCCCCCCTTAACTTAGGTGTCAAGGGAAGCATTATTAAGGCAGAAGTTGTGAAATGGGGAAAATGAACACACTGAAAGAAGAAAATTTGCAAGTGGGAAATACAAAGCATTAACCTGGCATATTAAGGCTGATTTAGCTGATAAAAAATCTTGTGTCATAAACACCCTCAACAGAGAAGAGTATGTGAGCATTTTAGTCTAGATATGGTTCTTATCTCCTCCCCTTGTACTTTGTATCTACCATCACTCCATCCATCTGCTTTCTGATATGAGAAAGCACACATAACAAATCTTGGTGAACTTTTCAAAATAAAACAAAACAAAAACTGTTCTCAGTTATAGTGTGGTCACTTGACAGTCTTTGTTCTAGCAAAATGAATGAAATGTCTACAGAGTCACTACAATGTAATTAAAGAGAAAGTAAATTATACAGCAAATCTACAAACAAATTACAGTGAGGAAAGGGAGGAACGTGCTATGAAATTAAGAATGAAAGAGCACAACTAGAATAATATTTTATCTATGATTCTTTAAAATTGCTTCATATCATCGAATACGTTTTTAAAAACTTGCACCCAACAAACTGTTAAAACAATCAAATTAAATAAGAAGAGAACTTGTAGATAAAAGAAGCAAATTAGAGATCTAGTATATTCATTATGCAGCTAATAAAAATTAAAATGTTTATAAAAATCAAAAATGTAAATAAACTCTAAAATATGCAAAGAACAGATTATAGACTCCAAACCTACATCCCTGACACTAAGTTAATGATGTGACTACAGAGGAACAACAGCATCAAATTTCCTGAAATAAAACAACTAAAACCAAGCAGAGAATATGCTTAATCATATAACACCAAAATATGCAGCTGAAAAGAAAGAATAATGAATGGACAAATTGAGAGAACTATATATAGTGTGTGAACATACCAAAATTTTGAGACCAATATATATCCCATCCCTGATTAATAATATCTAATTTTGAGAATAAAAGAAAGAATACATCAACCATGTAGACAGACAAAACACATCAGCTACAAAGAGGAAAATCAAGTATGCCCCAACCTGCTTCATCACTATACTCAGATCTAGTAAAATAATGAATTGCATATTAACAGAAAATATCTGTATATCTTAGGGGAAATAAGTGATATTTGAGAGCAGTGTATTTAGTTAAAATGTCATTAAAGTATAAAAGCAACAATCAGAGGTCTCAGTCATTAAAGAACATAACGCACAGAGAATTTATGACATCTTCTTTGAAACTGCTTGACAAAGTTCCACTAATCAAAAGGAGAATGAAAATCAACAATCCACGGAAAGACAATCCATGATAAAAAGACCAGAGGCAAACTGGAAATCTGTGAATATAATGACATACTAAAACAAAACCATCCCAAATATATATATATATATATATATACACACACACATACACACGTATATATGTATATATGTATACATATATATGTATACATATATACATATATATGTGTGTATATTTTCATAAGTCTGGAAAGTACAAAAATAAGAGTTTGCCTTTCAAATTTACAAATTTGCAAATTAAGAGTTTGCCTTTCAAATTTACAAATTTGCAAATTTACAAAATTTGAAAGGCAAACTCTTATTTTTGTACTTTCCAGACTTATGAAAATATACACACATACATGTTGGTGAGTTGTTAGAACAAAGAGTTCTGGTATCTTCATCTTTCTTTTTCTTTTCTTTTTTTTTTTTTGGACCCCTTCCCCATTACCTTCATCTATCAAAGTAGTTTATTATACTAACTAAAATTATAAATAAAAATAAATGCAACATTCACTGTTTCTTCCATAATGTCTCTATCATTTTAGTATAAGAAGACTTTCAGTAAACAATACTGCTTATGGTGAAGAAACAATTATCCTAATCTTTCAGATTTACTCCAGCTCATTTTATTTACATAGTAGAGAAATAATATTCAATTTAACAAATTATAAGAGTATTAAGTATAATTTCATTTTTGTGAAACTATACTTACAACTCTATTATTATTTCTTTTATCCCTAGTATCTTTCTTCCCTTCCTTATCTGTTTCTCTTCTCTCTTCATTTCATTTTATATATACAAGATAGTTAGAATTATGTGTACTCAATATTTAATGTTAAAATTTCATGTGCTTGCTTAAACTTACTTTTTGACAGTTTCCTACATTGTTTGAATTTTTGTAATACATATTTTTCATTTTATAAAAATAAGTACTTTTTTCCTTAAAGTAATATTTGCAACATAAACACAGAAATATACAAGCAAATAATTGGTAATTCTTGGTATTGGAAATACAGCTGCTGATTTTCTATGAACTATTTTTCCACTTAATTATAGATGACTTGATACAAAGCAGTTGAATCATTTTAAGTTTATAATGAGTTGCTTATGCAAATAAATTATGTAACTTTACATCCAGGTAGAGGTAGCTTTAAACTTGATTTCAGTGCTTACTGTCAAGATCTTTGGGGAATTGCTTAAAAGTTCTCCCACATTCATTTGTTTGATCTACAACATAGAGGATATTATATAATCCTTATAACTTTGATATGAAGATAAATAACATAAAAATGATTACTCCAGAGCCTGGCAAAGAGCAATCCCACCATAAATGATGTTCCTTTCTTTCTGCTCCATCTTCCTTTTGTAATAAACTTACTGTACCCAAATTATGGGTAATTTAAAGATCACATATATACATATATATGCATATGCATATTTACATACAAATATGCAAATATTCATTGTAATTTAGCTAACCTTGAGTTGATAAAGAATTTTAATCATGTCACTTAAGTTTTTGTTTAGTTGCTGCAGAGATTATATATATAGCATATATAAATAGTTAAAGATTACACACATACATATATGTATATAATATGGATATATGCAGTATTTGCATGTATGCACATAATGTATATGTGATATACATATATGTATAAGTATATATGCAGTGCGTAAATATTTATAATGCTATATATAGTCTCTATATAGCAGGTATATATGTTATATATATATATATATATAGTGTCTGTGCTGCAACTACAACATAGAGGATATTATATAATTCTTATGACTTTGATATGAAGATAAATAACATAAAAATGATTACTCCAGAGCCTGGCAAAGAGCAATCCCACCATAAATGATGTTCCTTTCTTTCTGCTCCATCTTCCTTTTGTAATAAACTTACTGCACCCAAATTATGGGTAATTTAAAGATCACATATATACATATATATTCATATGCATATTTATATACAAATATGCAAAAATTCATTGTAATTTAACTAACCTTGAGTTTGATAAAGAATTTTAATCATGTCACTTAAGTGATGTAATTGAAATTCTTTAGGAAACTCAAGGTTAGCTAAAAATAAAATGAACTGTATTTTCTCCAGAAAATCTCATAAATTGCAGCAGGAAGAGTTATAGGACTTTATTAAAATATAAAATTTAATGGTAGACACTGAGCAAAAGAATCTATGGTACATTTGGAATTATATCTCCTTCCTTGTCTTATTTCTTTAAGTTCCACTACAACTTGCACTGATAGGTATCATAAGTAAATAACTGAAGGAGACAGGAACAAACACTGATTATAACTACATAAAGTACATTACATCTTTCCCCTGATAACTCATGATCATGATAGGAAGCTACCTATACAACCTAAATAACAAAATACCACTAGTCCAGGTTTTATATGCACAGAAATATGTGAGAAAAAGTTCCTTATGTCAGACTGACCGACTTACCAAATAAAATTATGTGACAATTAATTTTAAATTTAAGAGAAACAATAAAAACATATTTTGCAAAAGCATGTTGCAAAATTTGCATATACTATATTTGGCTACCTTATTCATGTAGGGTTATTCATGTATACCTATCTGAATAGGTATTTCAACGGTGACTAGGAAGAGTGACTAGCTGGTAAAATGAAGGTGAAAATGGAAAGATCAAAGATCACATAAGATACATTAGGTTTCCAGAATCTCAATCAGATGTGCATCTGAAAGAGTTGTGTATGATAAGTATGAAAAATATTTAATCCTAGAATGTAAAGCAACATCAGAACTTAGTTGATAAGAAATAAAGAACCGATCCTCCTTCAGTTTTGTGCTAATCAGGGATATAGTTAGTGCTGTTCTTTGGAAAATAGTTTACTTTCAGGATATTAGAGGTCATCAAGGATTACAAAGTATCTGTTAAAGTCAAACAAAGCTTGATATGTCACCATGTATTCAGCATTTATAATTTACTTATTGGTCTTTTTCATGAGTTCATCTATGATCCTGCTTCTCTTACATACCTAGCAAACATGGGTATATAGTTAAGTAAACTGTCTCTCTGTTAATTAATCAGTGATTTGAATAACCGTGAAAATTTTTTATTTCTCAAAATTGTAAAATGGAAAATTTAACTTTGGCAAGATGGCTTTTTAATATATAGAGATAGATGATACCCTAGTTGGAAGTGTGGAACCTTACCACGTAAATCTAGATTAAACCCTTCCTCACTAGGTCTCTGACCTTGACAAATAGTCTTACAAATCTCAGGTTTTGATGAGATAAAACTGTGCTTTGCTGAGAAGGGGATTTTGAAAAATGAATGACATAAAACATGTAAAGCTGTCAGCAACAGTGGCAGGCACACTGACTTTGATGTAGGAAGAACATGAGTTTTGAAATCAGATAATTTATTGTCATTTTATTCCAGCAAGTTCATTGTGATCTGATTATTTAAGATCTCCGAGACTCTGTTTCTCTTTTCTCAAAGGCATTGTCTCCAAATATTAGCAGCTTTCAAATATTTGAAAATATTCCAAAACAATTTCCAAATATTAGCAGTTTCTTGTGAAGGTTAAACTAATTAACATTAACTGCTTGCTGTACTGGTACATGTTTAACAGGTAACTTCATAATATTATATAATGGATTGATTCATTCAGCAAGTATTTATTTCATGCCTAATATCTATAAGGCAAGGTGAACAAAAGCATACATATTGTTTGAGATCATATTGCAACGGGGATTCAGATTTCATTAGCGTAATTAGTTGATGTATATTATTTACAAACAGGCATAATTACTTTGAAGGAAAGAAGCCTACTTGGAATGGGAGGGCCAGGCAAGATGCCCCTTAGGAGTCTACATTCCCCTCATCACTTTGAACCAGTTTTCTCATCTGGAAATCAAGCGACTGTGATATGAAAGACTTTTTAAAATGTCAGTGGCAGAGTTGGGAATAGAGCTCAAATTTCTTGATTCCCAGCCTTCAGCTCTTTCATAATCCAGCTAAGTAGTTCCTAGGCTTCTGTTCCTCTTGCAAAATGAGGAAGGTAGGGGGGAAGATGATCTCTATAGCAACCCAGAGTCTATGAATCTTTGAACTTATCACTGTTACAAAACAAAGTTTGTGAGGAAACCCCCACGAGAGGAATTTACTTATTTTATCCCAAAGCATCTTTGGTCTGAACACACATATGCCACCATATGGGATACATTTAGAACATTCATTAGGAGAAGAATAATTAGTCTCCCATCGTACAGGAAAGAGAATAGACCCAGAGGATAAATACTTTAGAAACTGAAATAAAAGACTTTAAAAATAAATCTGCCAAAGACAAATTGAGGAGAAATAAACTGGAGCTCATTTGAAGAAAATCAAATGAAACAAACAATTAATTCACCTGGAAAGCTGCATAGGCACTCGTGTATTAGGGGAAAAGACTGCATTTAATCTCATATGGGTGTGAAGGAAGAATACAATCATACATATTAACAGAAGTACCCACGGAGGATTTCTTCTTTATTACAGCAAGTAAAAGAACTGCAGATTTAAAGAACTTAGACCCTACAAATGGTGATTCGTTCTCAACCCCAGTGACTTTAATTTTGTCATTAAGCACCAGATACATATAAAAAGCTACAGGGAACCTGTGTATTTGGCTAGAATTCTAGGGGACTACAGAATAATAAGAGAAAAGCTGGAATGAAAAGAATTCAGAAGAAGTGACATCAGAAGCAGAAAGGAGAGAGGGATGAGATATCAAACCGCATGGGTTCTACCTTCTAAAGAGAGCCAGTGTCTGTACATTTTTACTTTAATAAAACCTCCAGCATAAGCCACATAGTCTGGTTTAGACCACAGTCATAATCTGTGGTCCATCTCTGGTTCCACTCTTTCTACCCAAAACTGTAGCTTCGACACGACACTTCTTAAAAATCAAATAATTAACATCAGATGCCATTATTCAGCACTCATCAATACTTAAAAGAAAAAAAAGTCCAAACTTCTTTCCATGTTTTAAAACCATCAATCAAGAACTCAAGAACCCACTCCCTATCTGACACTTTTTTTTTTTTTTTGAATTGAGGCTAGGTCTCACTATGTTGCCCGGGGTAGTCCCAATTCCAGGGACTCAAGTGATCCCCAGCCTCAGCCTCTCAGGTAGCTGGAATTACAGGCACCCACTACTGTGCCTGGCTGCTTTTTCAAGAACCAGGTCTTGCTATGTTGCTGGGGTAGTCTCAAACCTGCGAACTCAAGTGATCCCAGTTCTCTTGCCTCCCAGCACTTGGATTATAGGCTCACACCACTACAACCTGCTTGATGCTGCCTTCTTTCACTCTGACTCTATGTTTACCCTGTTACACTTGCCATTAGTTAGTTTTCACATGTTACTTTGGGTCGGGGGGAGGGGGTAAGGCTTCATGCATTTCTCCTTTTCCTGATATACAGCTTCCCTCAAATATCTAATTCAAAATTTCTTTTAAGTCAGTTAAATCAAAATGCATAGTCATACTCTTTTTTTTTTCATTACTGATTTGTTTTTCTCCATAGTGTGTATCATTACCTGAAATAATGTCTACTTACTTTCTTTGTCCCACTGATATATAAATACAAATGAGGCGAAAGCCTGCTCTTCCTGGTTCACAGCAAAATCCTTAATAACCTAGAACACTGCATCAGTAGTTGGCTTAGAAAGTAAGTAAA
Organism: Uropsilus gracilis; assembly: GCA_004024945.1. Classification (NCBI taxonomy): domain Eukaryota; kingdom Metazoa; phylum Chordata; class Mammalia; order Eulipotyphla; family Talpidae; genus Uropsilus; species Uropsilus gracilis. Next base: position 6,166 of record PVHY01029033.1, on the reverse strand, counting down.
TATTTTTGAGAGATCACTGTATATTATTCCCATCATCACTTTGACAAACGCAGAGAATTTAGTATTTGCCACATTCTGTAGCAGATTCCAGAATACACTGATATAAGTAAAGAGATTTTCCTTCATAGGACTTTCAGCCTAGACTGTGAGACAAACCATAAACAAACTGTCATACCAATTTTAAAAATTATAAGTGTGGAGAGGACAGGGAAAGAAAAGACTAAGTAGATTGGAAGCCTGAAAATCCTCCTTGAGGAAAGATGAATTGCAGAGATCTAAGGGCAAACAAGAATGAAAAGATAAACTTAATTAGAAATGAAACCTGTTCCCTAGCAGAGAAAACAATGTGTAAAGGAGTCTGGAGAGATGGCTACAGAATGAAGACACCAGGCTCACCTCCTCCAGACACAGCAGTGCTGAAGTTTATGCAAAGCAAAGCTCAAGAACTCCGAGGCAAAAACTGATTATCAACGCATACATACAGAATCATCAGTACAACTGAAAGGGGATGGAAAAACTTCAGTGAAATTTGTTAAAAGCAATACTGGGACAGTCTAATCCATAAGAGGAAGGGGTGACTCTAGTGCAGAGATCCTGATCGCTATTCACTTGGTTAGGAAAAGAGAGTTCATGAGCAGATACCAGGATAGAGGGCACACTGTAGAAAAGCCACAGAAGTAGGGCATGGAACAAGGACTACAGGTTTCAATCTGAGGCTCATAACACACAAGAGCTATAGCCTGAATTAGGACAGATCACCTGAACTTAATGAAAAGGCTACTGTGAAGCCCTACCTAAGCTATCTGATGTACCTGTGATCTTCTATTCCAGATGTCTCCAGAAGACATCCAAAATACCTAGCACCCTCACCATAGCATGAGAGCGCTAAAACACTTCCAACACACATGGAAAACTACCTGCAACAGGAACTTCAAATTCTGAGTAAAGGAGGTTATTCTTTGATGCCTATGGCCTTGTTCTGCTTTTCTTTATTTTTATTGATTATACACACACACACACATGCACACACACGCACACACACATGTACACAATTGTATATCCTAAGGTTCTCCCACCACCAGGTCACCCATGGACCATCATCTTGATTTCTTGTGCTCATCCCTCCCTGATTTCTGCCCCCACCCCGCCCCTTGCTGTATGCTTTAGTTCTGTTGTCAGTATTTTAGTTTTGACTTTTTCATGTCCTTTTGTTTATTTTTCCTATATTCCACATATCAGTGAGACCATCAATATTTCTTTTTCTTTCTGATTTTTTTTTTTCTGCTAGCATGATTCCTTCTAACTCACATAAAGGGATACTGGTATATTTGGAAAGCTGCACTAAAGAAAATGAAGTTGGACTACTCAATAACACCATATACCAAAATAAATTCTATGTTTGTGGCAGTACTGATATCTTGGTTTGGGAATCCAACTCCCAGTCAATGGCGGTGGAGGTGTTCCCTGCTGGGGACAGAGTTTTCCAAGTGGTTGGTTCAGCTCCTCTCCTCTCCTGTTAGCAGTTCTGCCCAGGGGCCACAGCACCTCATTGTGGCTTTCTTCCCCTATTGCTTGGTAAAGAAGGGCACCTCATACATGTTGCATATAACTGGGGACCAGGGGTTTGGTTCCTCAGACCCAGAAATGATGCAACAAGTCACCTCAATCCTGGTCTCACCTTCTTGCCTCAGTGGTTCCCAACAGGCTGCATGTCCTACCCAGGTGGTGAATGTATCCAGGGTTGTTATTACTTCCTTTCTTCTCCATTGTATCTGCAGCTGGAGAGACTGGATTTTTCATTCCTAGTGCAGATCTGATTGAGGTTGGAGTAAACCAGAAGGGGAACACCCCCACAGCCCATGCCCTAGTACATGTGCTCAGCCTTCACCCCCTTCATCATCATTCTTAGTAAGGCAAAACAGGATTAAAACTGAGATATCACCTCACACTAGAGAAAAAAATACATATAAAGGTAACCTCTAACAACAGTGCTGGAGATTATGCATAAAAAAAAGAAACCCTATTACACTGAGCTCAGTGAAATAAGAAGGAAAAAGATAAATATCAGGTGATTTCATTAATATGTGGAATACAGTGAAATCAAATAAAAAGTTAAGAAAAGATAAATCTGCAAACTGATCATAGATCTTAGCCAAGAGCAAGGGAGAGGGATGGGCTAGGGTCAAAATAGGGCAGGGAAGAGCATAAGGGACTATGGCAATGGTTCACAAGTGATAGGGTGGTGGGAGAACTATACCACCAGATGGGAGAAACCAAATACTGTATAAATAAGAATGAACAATGATATAATAAAGAAAAATCTTAAATACAGAAATAAAATGCAATGCAGCAATCCCACTCATAGGCATATATCAGAGAATATTAAGCTATCAACAAAAAATCCCACATGTTTTATGAAAGTTACAGTAGTGTTACGTACAATAGCTGGACCCATCTAAATCTCCTTCAAAGGATAATGGATCAAAAAGATGTGTTACATACATACAATGGAATATTACATAGTCACAAGAAATGATGAACTATAGTTATATTGAACAAAACTGAGGGAATTTGAAAAAATTATATGCAGAAAAACAAGTCAGAATTATAAAAATATCAGACATTCACATAACAGACAAACTAACAATTGTAAAACACTTTCAAAAGGTCTTGGATATCAGTAAAATTCCTAAGGACTCTGAGGTAAAGGGGGGGGGAGAGTGACACAAGAGAGAGGAGAAAGTCTATTGACTGTACATTTTTTTTGAAAATGGGGTGAAATGGATATACATAGGGATTGACTCCTCTAGATTAAAAAAAGCACAGCAATTGTAGAAGATCCAGACAAGTGTGGTAGCACGTGTCTGTAATCCAAGTGCTGGGAGGCAAAGAAGCTAGGGATCGCTTGGGTTCACGAGTCTACCCTGGGCAACATACTGAGACCTGGTCTTGAAAAGGCTGCCAGGCACAGTGGTGGGCACTTGTAATCCCAGCTACCTGGGAGGCTGTGGCTGGGGATCGCTTGAGTCATGGGATCTGGACTACCCCAGGCAACATAGCCAGACCCTAGTCTCAAAAAAAAAAAAAAGTCCAGTGTTTTTAGGGCCTATTTTAGTCATCTGAATTATTAAAAATAAACAGACTCTTCTATCACTTATTTATTCTCTCTCCATTTTCTACACACAAAAAATATATACACAGCAATTAACATTTGTCCTTGTAACAGGTACTTTGTGAACTCAAGCTAATATTTATTGAAGAGTTTTTCAGTAATCTATACTCTCCCAAATCCCTAAGAAGACTTGTGTTCCCTGAAGTTTCAGTAGAGGCAAAAGGATTGAAATTTGGATATCACACCCTGAGTGTTCTAGCACATGGTAATAGTGGTATGCCTGACAGTCTTCTAGGGGCAGAAGGTAGGGGAGAGAAAGAGAAGGAATGAGGTTATGTACACAGGGCAATGTACATAGAACACTGAGGCAAAAACTGTAGGGAAGGATATGGCCTTTGCTTAGTATTTTGATTTTCGGTTCCATTGCAACACGTCACCATGCAGCTAAGTTGTATGAACCATTAAGATTTACTTTGATGATGAATTTACAGGTTAGGCAAGGCTCATTAAGATTAATTTACTCAATGTGATCAGAACAAAGGAGATTTGGAAGCAAAGTTTAACATAGAGAAGCTGGAAGAACCTATTCTGCAGGGGTTGGTGTTCAGCTGAGTGCAGTCAGGGCTGTCGGCAGGAACACGTTGCTGTCGTTCCATACATGACTGCTTAGCTTCCTCCTAGTATGATGATGGGGTATCAAAAGTGAGTGTTCAAGACAACAAGGTTGAAGGGTTTAGACTTTTAATGATCTAGTTTGTGTTGACAATATTCTATTGATCAGACTGTTGACTATGGTAGCCATAGTCATCCTTTCAAAGAAAGGATGCATACATCACATTATAGCCATGGCAGGTGAAGTGGAGAAACTAAAAGCTGCACATTTTGAGGAAGGGGATAAAGGACTAGTGAGAGCTTAATTTATAATAATACTAATTTTTATAGAAATTATGTCATCATTCTCACACTTGTCTTTCAACACATGAGTAGTTTGAGGTGCAGAAATATTCATTTATTCAAAGTAGTCAGCATTCTGACCCATTTTGATAAACTTCAGCACTGAATTTTCTCCATACCAGGTATTACTACCTGAAATTATCTCTATTTAGGGTATAAAGTGATAATGGAATGAAAATGTGAAAAGGAGACTTGAATTTAAAAACATGACTTACATATAATGATTAAAAACCATTAGAGACAAACCCGACAAGATTTTCTAATACATTGGATCCATTGAACAAAGAAGGCACCTTCAGAGATGGTTATCATCAAATATATTCAGGCAGTGTTACTGTAAACTCTGAGTTCACCTTAGGGAAAACATTGTGAAAAGGAAAATGCATTTAAATATATAATTGTGATTGCTTTTTGTTCTATGAATAAAACTGAATGACTATGGCTTTAGATACTGTGGAAGAATTTCACCTAATCACAAGAATATTCATTTAATGTTCTTTGTGGATTTCTGTGACTTAAAGTTAGTAAAAAGTGTATACACTATTTTGAAAAAAACCTTCCCAACGCAGCTACTACATTAATGATCTGGTCCAGTTGTTGGCAACTTTTTCTAAAAAGCAACAGAAAGCTTTTTACATGTGTGGTCCTCGTCATCTTCATTTCTGCTATGGTGTGTGGAAGCAGTTAACTTATGTAAACAGTTGTGTTCCAACAAAATTTTATTTACAAAACTACTGCTAGTTGAAACTCACATGTAGACCAGTTTTCCCATTCTGAATATAGTCAATAAACAAATTCCACTATCTGCACAGCTTTGTTTTTCATAATAAGGCCCTGATAAATTCATATGTTTATATCACAGCAAAAACGTCCATCATATTGCTAACAAACAAGCAACTGTAGTAAATGAAGCAACATAGAGCAAGGCAAACAGCATTTTGAAGTTTCAAAAATTGGGTCAGAATTCTTATTACTTTGAATATATGAATATTTCTGAGTCTCAAACTACTAATGTATAAAAGTGAAACTAGGAAGTGGGACATTTTTGTAAGAACTAGGGTTTATACAGGTAAATTATTTAACACCATGTCATAATAGGCTACTTTTAATTGCTAGCTAGTATTTTAATTCTTAGGAAAATAACTAGGAAATTCAATTATCTAGAACTGGTAAGCTCATAAAGGCATAGATAAGTATGTATGTATAAGTGTGTATGTGTATCTTTTCAGATAATAAAGAAAGAAAAAAAGGAAGGGAGGTGGGATGGGAAAATATAGTTCAAGAAGTTAGAATAAAAATCGTGACATGATATCTTAACAAGAAGCAGCATATCAAGAAAAATAGTCCATCTTTTTTTTTCCTAATCATTTCTGATGAGAAGTTTATGCTTTTCTTTTTGTTTCTAATATATATATAACATATTAAATTTCATGTCTTTGTGAATCCCATGTCTTTAAGAGAATTTATAGTTTACATTACATGCATTCTGATCCTCTCCTTCCCAACACCAGATGCCAGAACTATAAGGCACAGACGCAGCACCATAGGACAGACATCAAAATGCAGCCAGCATGAATGAGAAGGCACTGGTTCCAGCAATCACTGTAGGAAGTGCCACAACCAAGGAGCCTGGAGAACCAGGCCACACAGCTGTCCTTACAAGATTTCCAGTGTGACTGAACTGACTACCCACCTCAAAGTTATGCCTGGAAATTTAAGCAGCATGGCCTGCCATGTCCCAGGAGTACAAGTCGTAACTCAGGAAAAGGACATTGCTCCAGAAAAGAAAAGGAAGAGACTAATGGGCAAAGCATCACCCAATAACCCAGTAACTGTGAGAGGAGTCACACTGACCAGAGATGGGGAAGGGGGAGGGGAAGACTGGTTGGACTATACCTAATGGGATTAATAACTATACAAATATGGCTGATTTTGCATGAAAATAATAAAATTAAAATAAAAAAATTAAGACATCTAGGTTTGAAATCCAGCTTAACAATAAGAAGGAGGAGGAGGTGGAGAAGGAGGAGGAAGAAGAAGAGGAAGAGGAAGGAAGGAAGGAAGGAAGGAAGGAAGGAAGGAAGGAAGGAAGGAAGGAAG
>PVHY01029032.1:0-14675 GCA_004024945.1 Uropsilus gracilis | reverse complement strand
TATCCAGTTAAGGTTAAAGGTAATTGCAGTTAAGTACTGTTTGTAGCCTGCTTTGGAGAGAGAAGCAGGCGGATAGGGGTAAACAGTTAAATAAAGTCAGAAAGTCTTCATTTTTACCCACTTTCAATCCCAGCTACCTGGGAAGCTGAGGCTGGGGATTGTTTGAGTCTGGGTACCCTGGGCAACGGGAGCCTGCGGTTCCATGGGTAAAAATAGCGAGACCTAGTCTCAAAAAAAAAAAAAAAAAAAGATAAAACAGCAGTCAAGTTGGAGGTGAGAGTGGAAAGTCCCCTGATGGCCTCAGCTCTGGTGGGGGGCCATCAGCACTGGAAGGTAGGGATGGGGGCAGGGTGAGTCCTGCACCACCAGTCTCAGTGTCTTGGGGTCCAGGGTCCTCGGACTGGGGGAGCCAGCCTCTGCCTCCATGTGGGCCAGATGTGGGGATTAGGCACCTCTGCCAGGGCTCAGGCTTGGTGGGAGATGGGGGTGGGGAGCTCTGGTTTACTCACACTTATCTGATCTGCAAAAGAAATCAGAAATCAGGCATTCCACCTCTAGACATAAAGGTGATAAGAAGAACAAATCAAGACCCTACACTCATCACCTGCTTAGGACCCAAACAGAGTATGGTTGGAACTACAATAGACAATAATATGAGACTACTTACTGTGATGACCTGTCTCAGAGCTCCACTTACAATGTCTCCAGGGGCTGAAGAACCAAATCCCTGGCCCAGAGATGTGTGCAACATAAGGACTACCTCCTTTTCCAATGGTGGAGGAGGGCTTCAGAGCTATGGCTGTGGCTCCATAGCAGAAATGTAAACTTTGAGAAAGGAGATGAGCTGAACTAACCAGCTGCTGAAGTCTATCTCCTTTGGGGAGCTTTTCCACTGCCAGTGGCTGGGAGTTGGGTTCCACAATTATAAGGCTCCAAGGCAGACATTGGAATGGAGGGGACAGCCAGTGTGAATGAGGGAGACATGGAATCCAGATCACACAGGTATGGAGAAAAGGAGACTATCTTCTCCACCATAGGAAGCGCCGAAATTAAGGAGCCTTGAGAGCCACACCACATACCTGTCCTACAAGAGGTCTCTGACATGCTGGGCCTAGCTACCTGCCTCAGTTACTCCTGGAGATCTGAGCATTCTGGTCTGCTGCATCTCAGGAGTGCAGGTTATCATCCAGGGAAAAGACATTGTTCCAGAAAAGAAAGAAAGGTGAGACTAGTGGGCTAAGCATCAATAGATGACTTGTAGTGAGAGAGGAGTTAGAGTGAATGGAGTTGGGAAAGGGGATCAGGTAGCAGTATATTGGTACGTTATTGAGGGATGGGCCATACCAAAGGAGAATAATAACTACACAAATATGACTGATGTTGTATGAAAATTATTTTTTTAAATAAAAGAAGTAAAAAAAACAAACAAAATGGTGTGTTTGGTACAAAATGGATGGACTTCAAAGTAGTTATGTCACGTGAAATAAGTATGAAAGTGGAAGATAGATATCAGATGGTTACAGTCATCTGTAGAATATAAATAAGGAGAAAATATACATGGGCAAAATATAGCAGGACTAAGTTTTTGACTCAGTAAAAGAATTTTATGGTTACCAGAAGAAACTATGGGGAGTGAGGAAGGGATGGAGGAGGGAAGCAGCTAGGTTATAGGCACTGGTTGAGTGCTGGTGGTTTGGGGGAGGGTTAGTGGAATATGTGTACATAGGGAAGAGCAACAATGTAACCCAAAAAGTAAAAATGAATTAAAAAGAAAAACATCTACCTTCTTCCTGTACTCTATAGAATCTGTATTGCTAATAGGCTAATATTTACTGAGCACTTACGGGATGACAAAATGAGCTAAGTACTTTAGTTTTCTCAGTTAATTCTCACAATAATATTGTGTGGTGGAAACTCTTACTACCCCCATTTTACAGATAAAGAAAATGAGGTTGAGGAATGGTTTAAAATCCCCAGCTGATTTGGAAATTGACCTCAGCTGGTCACTAATGGCACAGCTGACAGAGATTTGAGGAAATCTGATGCAAGAATCTGCTTACACGTGTCTGTCTGCATGCATGTGCCTGTGCTGATAGGAATGACTGCTAGGTTCAACTCCACGAGTATGATCAGTGCAATGATTGCTTAACCCTCACATGCATATGCCTGTGCCGATAGGAATGACTGCTAGGTTCAACTCTAGGAGAGTGTTAATGATCAGAGCAAGGATTGCTTAACCCTCACTCTGCAAAACTCTAGTGTAGCCTCCTCTGCTGGGAAGAATGGGAATGGATGAATTTGTGAAATCCAAGCTTAGAATGTCTTCCGCGAAAAGTGAAAATCAGAGACACTGAGAGGGCCCAGCTTTGATAGGGAATTACTGCTGACTGAGTGGCAAACCCACTTGGAACTGTTAAGCCTATTACTAAACTGTTCTGTAATTTAGAAGATTGCTAAATCTGTGGAACTAGAAGGAGCCCCAGAGAGCATCTAACAACCAATTTCTATTTCAACTTGTTCATTTTATGAGTGATACAGTAAGTTATAATTTAAACATACCCGATGAACTCTTTTTGTCTAGAAAGAGTGTCCTTTGGAAAAGTTTATTCATTTATGTCTATTTAGCAAACTCATATAGGGTTTGTTACCATGTGTTGAACATTGCTATTAATATTTTATATATGCTAGCTAATTTAATCTCATAAGAATCCTGTGAGGGTTCTTTTATTTCCCCTATTCTCTGGATGGAGACACTGATACATAGTGATGTTAAGTAACTAATCCAAGTTATTTATCCAAGTTACTTCCACTTCATTGGAAGAGCTGGGATTTGAACTAGGGTGATCTGGCTCCATAGTCTGTGGTAATTGAATTACATTGTACATTGCATTTTAAAAAGTTCACACTTTATGGGGATTTCTTGTTGTACCCTATAATAACTTGAGTTGTTTCCCCTTTCTCACCTATTCAATAATGAATCTACTTGTGTATCTGAATTTTCAGGCTCCTAGTTTATTTAATCTCATAATTGTGGCTAATTAAAAAATGTGGCAAAATGTACATAAGCTGATTTGCCGTTTGAAAGTGTACAGTTCAGGGGCACTAAGTACATCTACGCTGTTGTATAACCACCACCACTGTCCATCTTCAAAGCTCTTTTCACTCCTCAAAACTGAAGTTGTATGCCCCTTGAACAATAACTCCCATTCTTGTCTCCCTTAGCCCCTGGAAACTACTATTCTACATTTTGGTCTGAGTTTGACTTTTCTGGGTAGTTCATGTAAGTGGAATTATATAGCATTGGTCCTTTTGTGTCTGGCATATTTCACTTAGCAGAATGTCTTCAAGGTTCATTCATGTTGTAGCATAAGTCAAAATTGCTTCCATTTTGGAGACTGAGTAATATTCCATTATATGAAGATACATTTTATTTATTGATCTATAAATAGATGGACACTTGGGATGCTTCTACCGCTGGCTATTATGAATGATGCAGATATGTATATGAATGTACAGATATGTTTGACTCCCTACTCTCAAAATCATGTATTTACCAAGAAATGATATCATGAGATCATACAGTAATTTTATGTTTAATTGAACAGTGATGCTTTAAACAGTTACAAGGCCTTGACATTCTATAAATATAAATATCGCAAGAGGGGGAGAAATTTTATAACCCCTTTTTGAGAATGGGGCTAAAAATTCCTTCTCTGTGGGTGATGCCACAAAAATGGAATAGACAACCCCTGCTGGGGTTGGGGTGAGGCTGACTTGCTTTGCCAGCGCTGGGGGTGCTGACTTCCTCCACTGCGGAAATAGAGAAGTCTTCCCAAGTGGACTTGGGGCTTGATTCTGGGGTGTGTCACTGGCCTAGAACACTAGTTCAGCTGAACACTGAGTTCTGCTGAACAGAGGGCTCCTGCATACCCCTCAAACCTACACTGACCCACTGGCTTTAATGCCCCCCCCCCCCAGGCTGAAGGGAACTGGGAGGAGAGGTTTTATGGAATAAAGAGCACCTTCCTAGTTAACTATTGCTTAGTCAGGGCCAGAGGCCAGGGGAGGGGTCTGCTTGACTGTCCAACCCCACCCCACCCAAAGGTACTTCTTTGGATATCAGTGCCCCTAAAGACAAATGGAGAAGACAGAGTATTGTTTTTTAAAACAATCCAGGTTGGGATTAGTTGGTAACAAGTCAGCCCAGGGTGGGTGGGGACAGGACAGGAATAGCAGATGGAAAAAGAGTCACTTGAAATCTGAAATCTTACTGCCACTTAATTGCCAGTGTCACCTTTGGCAAATTACCTTGCCTCCTGAAGCCCAAATTTTCTTATCTGCAAATCAAGGAGAAAGAACGGACGATGTTCCCCTTTGGATTTAAAACTAGCTCTGTTTTTATTCTATGGGCCCTAAAGGCCTCTGGTCCCTGTAAACTTCAAGACCTTTAGTTTCTTCTGGTGAAAGCTGAGAGGGTTGGCCAGCTGGGGAGGAGTCTGGTAAAGGGGTGCAGGTCCAGAGCTTCCCCCTCTAGGGGAGAAGAAGGGTAACTGCAGGAATGTGCTCCGTGGGGTGAAGTTCAAGAAGACCAGGTTCTGACCCTATAGTCTCCCCTCCCCCCCAGGCCCTGCAGCAGTGGGGAGACAGCTGCTCTGCAGTGTCCTGGGCTTTGATCCACTGAACCCTCCCTCAGTGTTCTGGGCCAGGAGCCAGAACTTTGGAGCCACCATTGACCAGCTGTGCAGTCTTGAGCCAGTCACTTGCTTCTCTGAATCTCAGTGTACTCATCTGAAGGTTGGGGACGGTGTGTCCTTGTCCTCAGGGTTCAGAAGTTCAGAGGAGATTGTGTGTGTGGAAGTACTTTGTAAGCTGCAGTTACCCAAGAGAGGTGGCCTGGCTAAAGTCCTCCCTGTTTCTCCCACTGAGGAGTCACCACAGCCTATCTAAAGTCCCCGGTTCCAGGGTACCTTAGCTTTGGGCTTCTAATTTCTGTTTTCTAATGGCCCAGTAGGACCGTTCCCATTCTATAAATCCTGCTGGGCACTCTGGTCAGATCCACTCTCCCACAGGCCTAGTCTTTTGCCTCTTCTGGGAACCAGAATCAGCCAGGAGATGCTGGTGAGCCCATGGGTGCTGACATGAGGAGCCATGTCTGGTGGAGGGTGGATTAGGCCCAAGTGTATGTTTTCTTCTCTTTCTTATCAATGCTTTTCATACAAAGCCTGGAATGTTGGCACAAGAATTTTGAACCTCCACTTAGTGGAGTGCAAGGTTTGATGGTGGTCAGAGAACTTGGTCAGGCTATACCTAGTGAGCCCATATCTTCTAGATGAAGGGCCCTGCTGTGTGCCCGGTGCTACTCAGCAGTAGGCACACAGACATCGGCTTTTTATGGTATGGCAGGGAAGCTGGGGTCATGGACAAAGTCTACATGAAGATGGACTACATGTTCCAGTCTTGGGGGTGATAAGATTTGGGGGAAGTAGGGAAGAGACTGGATGCCTCTTGGAGAAGACACCCCAGCTGAATCTTAAGAAGTGAGTAGGCTATAAGACAAAGGAACTTCACGGCAGAGGGAATAACTTGAATGTAAGCATGTAGGTGAGACGTGAAGAATAATATGGAAACATACTACAAGACATGGAAGAGATGTAGAAAGTGAGGCTAAGAAAATAAAGGGACAGATCTTTTATCTGAACGATAACAGAAATAATTTGCACATGATTGTTCTCATCTTATAAATCACGAAACAGAGGTTCCAAAGGTTCCAAAATCACAGTCAGCAAGTGCAGAGCTGGGGAGGGAATCCACTTGTCTGCTCCAGAACACAGCTCCCTCCCCAGCAGGAGGCCACTCTGGTGCAGAAACTGGGTTGGATTTAAGACCCTGTGCTGGTCTCCAGCTCCCCACACTGTCCAAATGGAGGACTTCCTGTAGCTCTGTGGTTTTAGGCTGGCAGCTTGTAGTCTCCCCCTTTTCAACCATTTTTTTGGAATCTAAATAGAGGGTGGGGAATAACCACAGAGGGAACTCTGGTGAAACCCCATTTTTAAATAGGAGGAGAGAGGGCTGGTTGCCAAAAGGTCGACCTTCAAAGGTGAATTTCTTTCCTCATCTGAGGGTGGTTGAAGTGAGCCCACGCAAAGCAGTCTCTCTCATGGGACAGGTCATCATGGTCACTGGTGGGGTGGTTCCCAGAGACAGATTCAACAGGATGTCTGCTCCAGGGAACCTTAATCGTGGATAGGGTCAGTCTGAAACCCAAAGTAGAAAAGCACGTTCTAATCTGTAGTTGCTGTGCAGACCTTCTCAGCCTAGACCTCACTTCAACGTTTCCCCCTCCAAACCTGATTATGAGGTTGCCCCACCATCTTCAGGCTCCCTGGGGAACCTTTGTGGTTGCTCCTGAAAGTCAAGTGCCAGTTTCTATCTGTCAAAGCGGGCGGGGGAACTTAAAGATTCTGACACTTGCTAAGCATCCGTGGCCCAGACCACAGTGAAGTGTCTAGATGCCATCCCTGCAATCTCCCTAAGCAGCCCAGCCGATGTAGACCTTATCTCTAGCTGACAGGCGAGGAAGTGGAAGCTCGGAGACTGCTGCCAGCAGTCACAGAAAGGCAGGTGAAGGTCTGCATGGGAACTCAGGTCTGCCTGCCTCCAAAGTCCCGCTTCCTTGTCTGCGCTGCTGCCTGCAGGAACCAGACTCGGAGAAAGTACTTCTACTGTAGCTAGTCTTCCCCGACTCAAGACTCTGTTCAAATGGATTAAATCAGACTCCCTGGGGGTGGGACCCAGAGATCTGGTGGTTTTCGGGACAAACACCCGCCCCCCCCGCCCCCCGCGGCGACATACAGCCAGCACTGCTTTATTATAACAGTGCGAGGCACTTCTCGGCTGACCAGGCTCTCCAGGTGTATCTTTCACCTCGTAATTCTGTTCACGAAACTAAAATCAAAACCTCACCAGTGGGGGCTAATTCCCCTACTGCCATCAACAGAGCTGGGGGAGGGGCCATGGTAGAGCTGGGACGCGTGGGGCCGGGGCCTCGCGCTCGCGGCTCAGGTGTGGCGCTGCGGCTGGAAGCCACGGCTCCGGTCGGCCGGTGCGCGGGGCTGTTGCGCCATCCGCTCCGGCTTTCGTAACAGCGCTCTGGAACGGCCGACAGTCACTCCAGCGCGAGTTCCTCAAATGTTTTTCTGCGTTGCCAGGACTGTCCGCTGCTCTGAGTCATGTGCAAGTGGGAAGTCGCACTGACACGGAGCCCAGCCAGAGGGAGCCGAATGGTGGGCGGCTCGGGACTCCAGAACTCGCCGAGCTAGACGAGCGCGGGACCCCCGGGGACCCGGGCCCCTGCCCTCCGGGCCTGGCCCGCCCGACAGCCGCCCCGCCCCGCCCGGATCGCCGGGTCCCGACTCGCCCGTCTGCCTCTCTGGGACTATGGGGCTTTAGCCGAGGAGGAAGCATGCTGGTCATCCACTACGCGCTGCTGACCGCCCTGCTAGCCGCGCGGGGGGCGGCGCTGGCCCCAGGGAACTGCCCCGCTCTGGGTAAGGGCTTCTAGCGCACCTGGGGGTTTTGGCGCAACCGGCGTGGCGGACGGAGAGGGGGGCGGCATGGCCGCCGTAGGCGAGGTAGGGGCGTTGGTGGGCGGAAAGGAGGGGTGACGGCTCCCTCTTTTCGTGGCTAACTTAAGTCCCCGCGGGTACAAGGTGCGGTCCCAGGCCGACCCAGCTGTTTCGGGCGGTCGCTCGCGCGCCCCCTGCTGCATCTGAGCCTTGGCTGGGCACGCTCTCCCCGAGTGCGTCCTTGTGACCAGGAGGCTCCCTATGGTCTTCCTACAGGACTCTGAAACCTGTGTCTCTTATCTCCTCCCCGGTGCTCCCCTACGAGCCTTCACACAAATGTGTCCGGAGTCCTCTAGGGAAGATGCCCATGAGTTTGCACCCTGGGGATCTTTTGTGCCAGTGCCTCTCTTGTCCCGTAAGCTTTTGGGGTCACCTCACCTGAGTTCCTTCAGCCCCAGGTGTAAGTGTGGATTGAAAGTGCCCTGACTGTGAAGGGACTGATGCGGACACTAAGTCACAGATCCTCTCCACTGTCTGCAGTGTCTTCAGCTTATACCAGCTCTTGTGGGATTTGACCTAAGTGGGGAGATTGATGAGGGATGTGGTTGCCTGAGGGCCAGCACACACTGAACTCCCCTTCCAGAGGAGAGGAGGGCTGAGGTGGTGGACAGCTCCCCTGGCTGTAATCTGCCCCTGACAGGCTGGCCTTTTTATGGGCTCTGACCATAAGGCCTGTGTGCTAGTCTCTGGAGGGGCTGGACAACTGCCTCTCCAGAGGTTTGGAGAGCTTCTTTGAAGACACGAGGAAAACCAGGGGAGTAACTTGTGGACTTCTGGGAACAGATATGATAGGTGATGGGTGACTCTGGCTTTTCTGTTAGACCACACTGGGCGCCTGCCCTGGGTGAATACCCTGGGCCTGATGTCTTCCTGCTGGGAGATAAGGTTCCAGAACCAGAGGCTCACTCACTTTGCTTTCTGGAAAGGGTGTTCCCTGTGCATGGAAGAGGGAAGGAGAGGGCTCCCTTATCTCTGATCACATTTGAATTTGCCAGTAACAGCTACTGTTGATTGAAGTCTTTCCTACTTTTCCTAATTTGCTACTGAATTTAAGCATACTTTGTTTCAAAGAGGAGACTGAGGTTCAGAGAGATAGGGGTGGGAGGTTAGGGCTGGCTGACAGAGGCCCAGCCCTTTATGGCCCTGTGCTCCAGGGAGACCCGAGACTCCCAAATGGAGAACTAGTCCAGCAGGCAGAGCAGGAGGTGTTTGAGGACAAGCTGACGGTGACCCCTGTCTAATGAGCACTGAGCAGAAGAAACCAAGAGAAAGAAGTGGAGTCCTACGCTTATTCAGTGTGGTGTCAGAAGGCTATAGGCAGAGTGGAAGCCTCCGTTGACTGGGGAGGGAGCAAAGCTCCCTTGCCTGCCTCTGTTGCTACTTATATAGCACCCCAGGGTCCCTACCCCAGGGAGGTTACTGCTGTTGCTGTGGCTTCCTTTGCTTCTAATATCCACAAGGCACTGCCAGGGCAGCCAGTTGCAGTCAGTTCTCCATTTCCCTGGTGCTTATGAGAGATGGGGAAGGTAGTCTCAAGGCCTGGCCGTCCCATGAAAGGCAGAACTGAGAGTTTGGGGGAGGAAGCGAAAGTCTATGTAGCTCATAAGGAAAATGCAGAGAAATAGAAAATACCCAGCTGCCCTCCCACACCCACACAGACTCAGCCCACAAATTTGAGAGTAAAAATAAAGACATTGTATAGGAAGCATGGAGCAAATGACTGTGAGATGTCTCACTTTGGAGAAGTTGGGGCCAAGAGGGTGGCGGTGACTGGAGTTGGTGTAGAGGGGAAATACGTTAGCTCCAGCCCTGAGAGCTCCCATAGCCAGAAGGTGTGCTTTCCTTGGGAGCAGCACCGCCCACATGTCTGGGAGCTGGTGGGACCATCCAGGGGCCTAGACTAGCCAGGACTTAGGTGCGGGGTATGGAAGGCCTGAACAGGTGTGACTCAGGTTCTTTCTGTCTTCTGCAGTGCCAGACAGTACACAAAACAAACACATATACCTTTAAGTCTTCAGAGTTCTGTCTCAACTTCTGCAGTTCCCCTTCGGGCAGCCTCTTCCTGCCCCCA
This sequence comes from Uropsilus gracilis, assembly GCA_004024945.1. Taxonomy (NCBI): domain Eukaryota; kingdom Metazoa; phylum Chordata; class Mammalia; order Eulipotyphla; family Talpidae; genus Uropsilus; species Uropsilus gracilis. The sequence goes on along the minus strand of PVHY01029032.1, from coordinate 4,979 downwards.
AAGCCTATCTGCATTTGTAGCCTCACCCACAATCAGTATTTCTCAAAAAGATAGTTCTGGATCTAGTTGCATCAGAACTGGTTGTGTGGGTGTTGGTTAGGGGTAGGGGATGGGGTTTGACAAAAATACCAGTGCTTGACTGACACCTCAGGTTTACAGAGTAGAATCATGAGGGAGTGTTGGGGAGGAGGTTTCTGAAACATCGCTTCAGCAAATGCCCTGTGTGTTTGGTTAAGCTGAGGATGACTGGCTAACCCGTAGGATTGAGGAACTGAGTGGAGCCCTCCCCCATCAGGTTTCTGGTTGCCAGAAATCTCTGTGCTTTGGTTCTTCCCTTTTTATTTAATACAACAAACATATATTGAATCCATGCAAACAAGGCCCTATGGGCCTTGTGTGAGACCAGTCACGTTGAAGCAACTTGGAAATGGTTAAGTGCAAATCTCTGAGAGGGAGTGAGAAACCCAGGTCTCTTATGTGTCCATATGGCTCCAACTGCCTGGAAGCAGGTGTGGAGGAGTGTCCTGTGATGAAAGACCAGGACACTGAGACAGTAGGCACACTGACCCGGCTCACATGACCTTGTCTCTGACCCTCAGCTTCTGCCCCTGTGAACTGGGAAAACAATCTCCCTTCACAGGATTACACAAAACAACTCAGGTGCTCACTGCTGTGAATATACATGCCTTGCTCTTGCCACCCCAATTTTCCCTGCCCCACAGACTCACATGCCACAGACCCGGTAAGGAGCACATTCCCTGTCATCCGATCTGCTCTGTGCTAGCCTTAAAGGTCTAGACTAGAGAGTTGGGCAGTAGCCACCCAGCAAATGTGACTTTTGAAATATGATTTATTATTATTATGTTTTTTTGAGACTAGGTCTTGCTATTTTTGCCTGTGGAACCGCAGGCTCACGTTGCCTGGGGCACCACAGACTCAAGCAATCCCCAACCTCAGCTTCCCAGGTAGCTGGGATTACAGGCACGCTCCACCACGCTCAGCTGTTTTTTGGGGGACTAGGTCTCGCTACGTGCCCCCAGCGGGACTCGAACCACGATCCCTGGTCCCGGCCGTGCCTTTCTAGGCTGCTACAGGCATGCACCACCATGCCCAGCCCCTAAAATATGATTTAATGAAAGTCAAATTTAAAAAGAGTTGCTTAGATGCACTAGCCACATTTCATGGGCTTGTGTAGCAGACAGCACAGATGGAGAGCACCTCCCCCATGTGGAACTTTCCACTGGACAGTGTTGGGTGGACCGCCCCGGTGGCTTGTTGCAAAAGTTTTCTGTTGCTTCTTCCTATGTCCCTCTCCAGGCCTTCTGTCCTCTGCGTGAGCAGCACAGCTCAACTTGCTCAGGTGATACCTGAGGTTTGCAGTCAGACATCTCTGGCTGGGCTGGCTGTGAAGAGATGATCCGAGCTTGCCTTTACCTCAGGGAAAGGCAAGATCCCAGTGTGTATGTTATCTAGAAAAGATAATTATCCTCCCTCACAGGGTAGTTATGGACATGAAATGAGCTGTATGAGGTGTTACACCATGTAGAGGTAAGTCTCTAGCACAGGGCAAGTGCTTAAGTGTAGTTAATGATTCACTCATTTGAAAAACATATCTGGAGCTCCTGTGTGTTCTAGACACTATTTTGAGAGCTGTGGATGCTGTAGTGAGCAAAACAGACAAAAACTTCTGGGTCTTTGGGGCTTTATTTTATTTTGTTTTATTTTTGAGACTAGGTCTCGCTATTTTTGCCTGTGGAACCGCAGGCTCTCGTTGCCCGGGGTAACACCGACTCAAGCAATCCCCAGCCTCAGCTTCCCAGGTAGCTGGGATGACAGGCGTGCACCACCACGCCCAGCTATTTTTTTGGAACTAGGTCTCGCTACGGGCCCCAGGCAGGACTCAAACCGTGATCCCTAGGCCCAGCTGCTTCATAGGCTGAAGCTTATAGGCACAAGCCACCATGCCCAGCTTTGGGGCTTTATTCTAAGTGGGAAAGTAAATTAAGTATATAGAATGACAATGGAGTGCTAAGGAAGAAAAATAATATATAGATAATGAAATAATAGTAATAAAAGAGGAAACTGTGTGTCTGTGGGAGGGGCATTTTTGATGGGAGGTTAAGGAAGTTCTCACCAAGATATTGAATGAAGGCCTCAAGGAAAGACAAACATGTCTAGAACTTCTGATACTTTCATCTTGGGTGGGAAAATCTCTGCCTCCTCTTCAACAATCTGGTACTACATGAGGGCCAGCCGGATTCTGGGACAGAGAACACCATGGAGACCTGCAGGTGCCCTCTGCCTGTGTGATGATGAAGGCTGAGGCTATATCACAGTGACTGGGCCCCCGGACTAGAAAGGGAAATTCTTCATGCCCTGTCATTCACTGAGGCTATTGTCTTCATAAGGGAATCCTTGAGGCTTGGGGTTGGGAGCAGAAGATGGCAAAAAAAAGGTCATCAGTCTGGGTAAAAACTCTGGGGAGCTGCTTTTGAGTAATTTGTAAGCTTTGATCCCTCCTCCTGGCTAGAATTCCAAAGAGATCAAATGTGTCTGGCAGTCATGGGCTTGTCTGGCTTGACCGCGGGTTCAGGTTTACCCTCTCCCAGCTTCCCGCAGCACTGTACTCTCCCCCACCCCATCCCTGTACCCCCAGGCTATCTCCCCAGCACCTGTCCTCAGCTCCCAGCCTTTGGTCTCCCCTGAATCTGATGACTTTGGTGACTGTCACTTAGTGATGAATGTCACTGTGTGCACAGAGTTGCTCGTGGCTCTGTGTCTGTGATCTCACTGACTTCCTGGCATCCTGAAGTGAGTGGAGACCCATCATGTAGACAGCTGGATAGGCTCAGGACAAAGAGAGGAAAATGGCGAGGTGAGTTTTGGACATGTTGAAACTGAGGTGTCTATCAGACAAGACAGAGATGCTGAATGAGTTGGATACTGGAGTCTTGAGTTGGGGAGTAGGGACTGAGCTCACGTTGGGACTATGATGTCCTCTGATGTTATTTCAAGCTCTGAGAGTGACTGAGGTCATCTAGGGCAAGCAGAGATGGAGAAGTGATCCATGGCCTGAACCAGGGGCACACTGACCTTCTCAGGCTGGAGCATGGGAGACTGAAAAGGTGAGGAGAAAACCAGGATGGTTGGTGCCCTGAAAACGGAGTAAGAATAGTGTGGCAGAGAGGAGTGAGCAAGTGGTATGTCAGGCGCCGCTGAGAGGCCAGGCAGGTGGATGGTTGAGTGACCTTAGCTACAGGCCTCCCTATGGTGAGAGGCCAGGCAGGTGAATGGTTGAGTGACCTTAGCTACAGGCCTCCCTATGGTGATGAGGGGTTTTGGTGGAATGGTGGAGACCAAAGACTGACTGGAATGGACTCAGGAGACAACAGGAGGAGGGAAATTGGAGACAGTAGGTATAGACTACTTCTCCACAGATTTAGCTATAAGGGAAATAAGGGAGTCTTTAATCTGCTGATGGAAGTTTTTTGAGAGCTGGAGATGCTGTAGTGCGCAAAACAAACAAAAACTTATGGCTGTTTGGGGCCTTATTCTAAGTAGGGAAGTAAATGAAACATACAGAATGATAACAGAGGAAAAATAATATATAAATAATGAAATTATAATAATAAAATGGGGGAACTGTGTAATTAGTATAAAATAATCCAAAATACTGTTCTAGTAAAGATCAAAAATTGAGAGAGGGGAAAACTGCTGTAACAATGACAGAGGAAACTGAGGTCAGAAAGGTCAAGTAACTCACTCAGGACCACAAGCAAGCAAGTGACCTACCAGGCTCTGGACCTTCACTGTATCCTCAGCAAAACCTTCAATCTTTCCAAAGCACAGAGAGGTCCAGCTGACTGTCCCTCTACACGTACCCGCATAAGCGATATGCCAGCACCTATCTGGTAATGTGTCAGACAGTTCTCTTTTTGCCCAGGATATGTTTGTTGCCTTCCCTCAGGTAGTGAGAATAGCAAATGTTGGAGTCATCCAGTGGGGTCTCTCCTGCTCTCCATTTTCTTTCGTCACTACATGCCTCTGTAAATGGGCATGTCTGTCTCCAGCAGAGGCAGTTGGTGTAGCAGAGGGAGGGCAGCTTTTGGGACAAGCTGTCCAGGTCTGACTTCTGGCTGCCAGCTTAGCCAGACAGATGAACTTGAGGCAAGTCATTTTAAAGAGGCCTGGGCAGAATGGTACTTCCCTGGGCTATAAAAAGCAAAGTGGGTGCTTGATAGAGCTTACTAGCCCTGGTCTATTTTGCAGGGAGGAGGGGGAGGCGATGGTATGAGGACTTTCTTGCAGAAAAAGGGAAAAATGCAACAATGCAGTGGGAATAGAATTATTATTATTATTATTATTTTTTTTTTGAGACTAGGTCTCACTATTTTTGCCCGTGGAACCACAGACTCTCCTGGCCACAGACTCAAGCAATCCCCAGCCTCAGCTTCCCAGGTAGCTGGGATTACAGGTGCGCGCCACCACGCCCAGCTATTTTTTTGGAACTAGGTCTCGCTACGGGCCCCAGGCGGGACTCGAACCGCGATCCCTAGCTCCACCCACTTCATAGGCTGAAGCTTACAGTCACGAGCCACCGTGCCCGGCCCGCAGTGGGAATAGAATTAAAACCACTTTTGGACAGATTAAGTATATCCTGAAAACTGTGCAAAGATTTTAACATTAATGATCTGTTATTTGGAAGGAGGTACTATTTTCCCATTTTATGGATAGGAACAGTGAGACCCAGAAAGGTTGAGATGCTGGCCCAAGGTCACATAGTGAGGAAGCACTGGACCAGGGCCAGAATGTGGGCATCTCTGAAATGTGGCTTTGAACTCTTGACCACTGCCCTCACTTGACTAGGAGGGTTTCTTTCTTTCTTTCTTTCCTTCTTTCCTTCTTTCCTTCTTTCCTTCTTTCCTTCTTTCCTTCTTTCCTTCTTTCCTTCTTTCCTTCTTTCCTTCTTTCCTTCTTTC
>PVHY01029031.1:0-14679 GCA_004024945.1 Uropsilus gracilis | reverse complement strand
GAACCACGATCCCTAGCCCCGGCCGCTTCATAGGCTGAAGCTTACAGGCATGAGCCACCGTGCCCGGCCCCCACTGGGGGATTTAAACTTACCTTGGCTGTATAATTAGCCTTCAGTGCAGTTTTGTACTGTATTGTTTTCTAAATTAAGTTGGTTTTCTATTTCTTGTATTATGTTGACTGCCCAACCAGATGTAAAACATCATGTCTCTAGTTCCTTGCATCTCTCCCACCCCCCCCCACACACCCTCACCCCTCAACTGCCATAACTCATTAAACAGACTTTAGTTTGTAGTCATTGACGTTTGGGGTAGAAAGAAATGTTAAACTGTTAAATTAATTGATTAAATTAATTAATTGATACTGGTTTGGTACTGATTTTCCACTGTGTACTCAACCAAGAATTGCTTCATTTTGAGTTACGCAGTTGTCTCACTGACTTGGACCAACTGCTTGATAGTGAATCTACATATTACAGAGGACTCTGTATTTTAGACACTAACATTACTTCTTGTGTATGTGGCTCAAATTGAGAATGGGCATAATACATTAAACAGGTTAGAAAACTGAAAAGGAAACATGTTGTCTTGAGAACATTGTTCATTTGTCTCCTTTATTCAGTCACACATACAGTTTAGTGATTTATTTATTCAGCAAATAGTTCTGGAACTCCTGGGTGTCAAACACTGGTGTTGGACTGGGGACAAGCACAAAACAAAATGCACAAAACAAAATCTCTGCTTTTAGTTTATAAATATTGTCAGCAGTTATAAGCATTATGATGAAAAGTAAAGCAAGTGTGAAAGAGATAAAGCCTCTCTAATAAGGTCACTATTGAGCAGAAACCTGAATGCAATGAGGGAGGGAGGGAGTCAGGTAACTGCCGGGGGAAGAATTTTTTGCAGAAACTGCAAAAGAAGGTTACATATCTGTGAGAGTATAGGTGTGACTGGCTAGCTGACTGGCTGAAGCCAGAGAGGCTGGGAGGTGAGGTCTTGTTCAGCCACAGTAAGGAGTTCAGCATTGCTTCTCATGAAATATAGTCGTTAAGAGGATTTTGAGCAAACAAATGGTAGGGTCTTGCTTGTTTTTAAAGAATCATCAGGTCTGGTGACTTGATGAAGGGGAGGTTGGAAGCAAAGTGGGTGTAGAGAAAGCACTGAGGCTCTGAGAGCAGGGTAGGGGTGGTGGAGGCTTAAGACAGGAGGAGGTGTGAAATGGCTGTCCCTGAGAGTGGAAGAGAGAGAAATGCCTGGATTGTTTTGCACCTCTGAGGGGCTCCATTGAGGGACATGTGATATTAAAGCAGGATGTTGATTATTTTCTCTGCTGTCTTATTCAGTTGCTTGAGAGTTGGGGGTAAAGTAGAGAAAGGATCACCCTGTGTTGATGTCTTACCAAGAAACTTGAAAGGGAGAGGACAGAGTAAGTAAGGATAATGTCAGGAAATGGTAGTGAGCACTTGTACTCTTTTCGCGTAACATGAAATAACCTGGAAATCATAGATGACGTGAGCAAGGAGGAATGGTAGATGGTATGGTCTGATAGGATGAGTTTCGGAGGGGCCATGGAATTGTAGGGAGGAGAGAGAAAGAAGCAGCAATGAGGAACAAGATTTCTACCTACATGCCCTCAGGTAGGTGGTGTGAAAGGAAAAACCACAGGCCATTAAGAAAGCTACAGAAGCAGCAATACCTTCAGGGACCAGGTCGTTTTCTCCTATAGTTGGACAGACTGCAGCCCTGTGCCAAAAACATTGTTTTTGAAAATAAAGTTTTATTGGAAGATAGCCAGGACCCTTTCTTTATGTAGTGTCACTATTGTCACCACCTGCTGTCTGGGGCTCTCTTCTCACTGTATAATGTGTTGAGTGAATGCTAGAGAGAAATCTCAAGTATTTGCTCTCTGGAACCTTTCCAGGAAAGTTAAAAGCAAAGTTAAAAGCAAAAAAATTAATCAGAGCAATTAAAATAGTAGGTTAATCTCAGAATTGAGTAATAAGAAAATTGGTGTTTTCTGTGTCATACATTATCAGAACCCCATAGTGTGTTTATATGGCATAAAGACAAATAATTTATAGTGACAGGGTTACTCTGAGTTTTTCCAAAATTTGTGGCACTAAATTAAACTTGTGATGTTATTAGGATTCCTCTTTCAAGAGTTAACTGACCATACTGATTAAGGTATGTCCTTGTTAGAGAATTAATAGAATTCTTAATAGAGTTAAGAGTTGTGGACTCTTTACCTACTGTATTCATTTTCTGATATCTCCATGATTTATTTTGACTGTATTCAGACTAATTTGAGAACATTTCATCTGAATATGAGACAACAAGGAAGTCAGTTTTTCGGAAAAATTAGTCTTCGTCTATTCACAGGACTGGAATCATAGCAGTGTTAAACCTTGATGAAATTGTTAAAGTCTTATTGAAACGCTTGATTGACAGCCAGTGCAACAGTCAGGACTCATACTCTGGCTCTCAGTAGAATGATCAGGATGTTCATCATTCAAATCAGGACACTTAGGAGAGTGACAGAGGGTGCTGTTAATGATGGATCAACAGATGCAAATCAGAACTGTTCTGATCACACTGGGATGAAGATGTACTCTGAGCTTGATGCAAATGACAAAATGTCTAGCTCAGATACCAAATGCAGCTGTCCTGCTACCTCATAGGACTTCTGTGAGAACTCAGTGAGAGTTCATGGGAAAACTTGAAAACAAGAGTATATGAAAAAGTCATTATGGAAGCAGAAAGTCCTCTGCACGTTGTAACATTTTATTATCTCTTCTTTCTCCTGTAGAAATTTAAGATCCGCATCGAAGACCCACCCCGCAGAAAGCACATGGTATTCCTGGGTGGTGCGGTTCTAGCTGATATCATGAAAGACAAAGACAACTTTTGGATGACTCGACAAGAATACCAAGAGAAGGGTGTCCGTGTGCTAGAGAAACTTGGTGTGACTGTTCGATAAACTCCTAGGCTTGTCCCATCACACCTCTGTGCTTTCTTTTTTCCTTTATTGCCAATCTTTGAACTCACTCAACTCCAGAATGGAGGAGGCCTCTTTGTGCCCTTTGACTGGAAAGGTCAGTTTTTTTTGTGGTGTAGGGAAGCTTTGTTAAATTTTTGTTAATGTGGGTAAATCTGACTATTTAATTCAACCACTTCCCTACAAACAGGATGGGAGGGCAAAGGGTCCTGTCTGCTGCGTTGTTTCTTCTAAGTAGGCGGTTAGATCATTCCTGTAGGCTTCCTATTTTTCACTTTACTGCTCTAATGCTGCTAGTTTTAGTCTTTAGCACACTAGGTGGTATGCCTTTATTAACATAAGAAAAAATCTTACCAGGAGCTTTTACATACTACTAGGGTGGGGGTCTAAATGACATGGGCGAACCCTTTACTGTAGTGTGGCGTTTTCAACAGTTACTGCTACAGCTTTTTAAGTACCTTTAAAGCTTCTCATATTAACATTTTAGGGAACTGTTAGGCTCAGAACTAAAGTGTTGTGGGTGGGTTTTTGCGTGGGGAGGGGGGGTGGTCTTTTGGTTTCGATATTTTGATTTGTGAGCTTTTTGCTCTGGGGTACGTGAGATGAACTTTATTTACAGTACTCTGATTTGGCAGATTTTCTTCTGCTTTTGGTCTGCCTGGAACTTTTTCCGTACGGTCTAAAAAGCACGTGTAGTGTTGCCTTACCATGTGGCTTAGGGATTTATTTGTTTTTTAAAATCAACCGTATTAGCTGGAACTAGATGCCCTAGAATCTATCAACTGAAAAGTAACATTTAAAAAATGCTTCTTGGGTATTCAAATTACAGATTAAAAAAAGTGCTTAAGAGCTGGTATTTTCTAAGTGCTTCTGTTTATATCAGAAGCATTAAGGTAACCCAGTGCCAAGTACTAATCTTGCAAATGATTCTTTCATATAACTGGCCAGTGCTTATTTAATAAATACAAGTAAATACATACAATAATTATTGGCAGTAGGTTATAATTGTTGGCTTAAAAGTAACATTGAAATATGGGACTTGTTGCCAGTTAGGTAATTTTATTAGTTTTTTATTTTGGTGTGAAACCTGGAAATGGAGTAAAACTTGACTATTTAAAGTGTCGGCCAAAAAATCAAGATTTAAATTTGTATTTATTCTGAAAAACTAATCATAATACCTGCTAAATCTCAGCCATTGTATGCTTGGAAAAGAGCTGTTGGCATTTTGTAAATGTTAGCAGCATTTTTCTGCCTGTGTCAGAAGATCATATTTATGAATCCTGCTGGTTTGCCTGGTACCTTAGAAAATATCAAATAGCACTCAGACTTGAGTCCTTGCTAAATTTGAAAAATAAAGTAGTAAGAAGTTGTACAAAAGTACCATTGCAGATTCTGTACAAAATGTAGATTCTGAGGGAAAATATTTTCCCTTCATTTCAAAATATTCTGTATCAATGTCTTTGAAAAACACAGCTTCCTTTTGAGGATGACTGAAATTGGAGAAATTATGATAATATTTAAAAATCTAAGCAGCAAAAGAAGTTTTGTTTTAATTATACAGCTTCTGGTAATAGGAGTTTTGTGTCTGTTTTACCTCAGTTTGAACAAATAAATTTGCCTGCATGCTGGACATGCTTCCGTACAAGAGTCACCTGTGAAGATATCTCCTGGGTTTTAGGAACCTAGATGTCAGAGTCACCTGAGAATTCTAAAGTTTCTACATCGTGTTCTTATACCCACCCCTCCACCCCCCACTTGAGTACTGGGCTTGTTAAAGGACACACATGTACCTACTACCTATTCCTTTTGGGGAAATGGTCTGAATCCTAGTCTTCAGTCATGGTTTTTAATGTAGAAAACAACAAAAGAATATGGTTAGACTCTTAAATAAAACAATGAAAGAACATTTTTTCCCTAAATGTAGAATTTGTTTTTAATCTCACAATTCTGCTTGCAAACATACCAGTTAAAATGGTGTATTGAGATATATATATATAGTATAACTTTAAAATTCCATTTTATAATTTTCCTATTTCAAGGTGATATAATGCATTTAGTAATGTTGGGGTGGGAGGAGTATTGTTTAATCAGAATTGTCATGTGTGAGTCCCTCAGAAATAAAAAAAAAAATTGTCCCAAATGAGATCTGGTTTTACCTCTCAAAAACCATTGTCACATAAACTTCCAATAATGATTAAAATTCTCTGCTTTTTAAATCTGAATCGCCAATGCCTTGACCTTGAAAAGGTCCTACATATAAACTTTTTTTTAAATGTGCTATTGGATATTAACTTACATCGTTCTGAGCACTCTTCACAATATCTGCAAAGTATTTTGAAAGATAATGGAAAGTTAAACATTCTAAATTTAACATGAATATACTTCTTTTGATTCAAAAAATAAAATCAGATTTTTCAAAATAAATTTGGATTTTTGTCTTTTTCCTAATGGTTTCGTTTTCTTGTTTTTAGCCATTTTTAATTTTAGCTAACTCTAGGTAGATTGGCAACTAGTTGCCAGGCCAAGTTCAGTTCAGTAATTATTTGACTAAGAAACCTTTATTTCTGATACTAGTAAGCTTTTAAATACAAAAAAACATAGAAATGCGATCAAGTTACCATTTTATTAGGGATTTTTTTTTCCTTGAGCAGACTGTTCTGTTTGTCAAAAGACAAAGAGTGGCAGCTTGCAGAGTGCTAGGAATTCTAGATAGACCTTTATGTGACACACCTCTTTCCAAGGGTATTTTGGCTCACCTGCAGACTTTTTAGCATACCATTTTAAACAAAACAACTGAAAAGATAAAATTTGTTGAACTGACCCTTGTTTTTATACTAGCCTCGGAGGGTGGGGCCTGCGGGATTGAGGAGTATTTCTGGTTTTGTCTCTTCATCAACTTTTGTATGCATGGATCTCACTGCTTCCTTCATAGCCACAGTCCCCTGGGACTTCCTGAGGTTTCCCTCCAGTGCCTGCCTCTCGTCTCAACTGCCAAAAGAATGTGACAGCTCTCATCATGTTACACAGCTAGAAAATACCAGGCACTGCTTCAGGTGTTGATAGGGATGGGAAGAATGTCTTGTCAGCTTCATTTTTCTCCCTCCACCCACAAATTGTGACCACTGTACAACTAAGTGACTTTCTAACTGTATTAATTTAAGAACCTGCAAGGCGTCTCTTCAACTAAAGGAAACCAGAAACTGAAGGGTTGATTTTAGCTCATTTTTTAATGTGCTATCTAACTACCCACAGTACTTGGAATATTTGTAGGGTTGCTTTTTTCCTTCAGCTCAAATTCAAATGAAAATTAAAATTGAAAAGGAAAAATGCTGTATCACAGGTTAGTGAAAGGAAAAAGGACTGAGAAAACAAATTTGCAAGTGTTACATACTCAATATATTTACAACAAAGTACTGACTTTGACCATTGTATTGCAAGTAACCTTAACCATAGAAGTTATGTTTGAGCTTGGGGGGGAGAAGGGAGGGAATAAAGTAGTAATTAAATTCCAGTGATTGTCACATGAAAATTTAAAAAATATCTTGCCCTGCATTAACATCACAGAGAAACTCTTAGACTGTATTTACTTTCATTAAAATCATCTACACTATGGCAGTTACAAAAAAGGATTATTGTATGATAAATGTCTCTTAAATAAGAATGTATGGGTGGGATGGGATCTAAATTATTAACCCCCTTTAGCAGAATAGAGTTCTGTCCTTTCTCTTATCAATATTGTTTTTCTCATCCACTGGAGGACATTGGAAAGACTGGAAAGGTCTCTGCAAATAACGTTCCTCAAATAAATGAATTGGGGAGTATTTTAACTGCCTGCTCAGACTAATTGAAAGATTTAGGCTTGGCAAGTGCAGAAACCAACCCCTTTTGAGGCCCCAGGTAGATTCTGACAACAGTCCCACTTCAGTAATCTTGAGTTTTGCCTAACGAATGATTTGGTGTTTTGTTTTGTTTTGTTTTGTTTTGTTTTAAACTGGTGAGCTACTTTGCTCTTTCTTCAGTGGGTTTGAAAACCTCAAGAATAAGAACTTTATACATAAATCGATTAAAATTTAGGAAAATGATTTCTTGCGTGTTCTATTAACTTTTCATATTTCATGCTAACTTAGAGTTTGAGGAATAAGATGTTTGGACTTTCAACTGCTCCTCAAATGTCAGAAATCAGTGATTGTTTATCTAACTCATGGAAACAGCCTAAGTGCTCAAGGACAGGAATGGATCAGAAAGATGTGACACGTATGTATACAACACAACACTACTCGTCTATGAGAGGATGAACTCTTGGCCATTTGTGATAAAACAAATGGAACTAGAGAGGATAGTGCTAAGCAGAAAACCTGGTGGTCTCACATGTGAAATATAAAGAAACAAAGGGTCAGTCAAAAGCAAACCAAGAATCAACTAACATATGACTGCAAAATTTAGGCAATCGGAGCAGGGTCTGGGAAGGAGAATGGGGGAAGATGAGGACCCAGTGGAACATGGTGGATTATTGGGACAGTGGGCATGAGTGTGGTGTGAAATACACCCTTATAAAAGTTTATTTTGTTTATTTTTTTGAGACTAGGTCTCGCTATTTTTGCCCGTGGAACCGCAGGCTCACGTTGCCCGGGGTACCACAGACTCAAGCAACCCCCAGCCTCAGCTTCCCAGATAGCTGGGATTACAGGTGTGCGCTACCACGCCCATCTATTTCTTTGGGTCTAGGTCTCACAACATTGCCCTGAGCCGGACTCGGACCGCGATCCCTGGTTCCCGCCGCGGCTCCTAGGCTGCCGCTTATAGTCATGCGCCACCGTGCCGGGTCTTGTATAAGTTTAAACCTATAACCTTTGGCAACTTTATAAGTTCAACTAAAAAAGAAAGTTGCTAATAGTTATTGGACCCATTGATTTGAAACCTTCAACCTACTGTGTGTGTCCGTGGTGTGTGTGCGTGCGCATGTGCATGCTAGCATTAGTTTAACCGGTGAACAAGTATCACCTCCCATCACCTTTTCACCCATGCACCATTTTAGTCTCGTGCCCATCCCTCCCCCGATTTTACCCTCTTTCCCCTCTCGCTCTATGTTTCAATTCTGTTGGCAGTTTTTAATTTTTCTTGTCTGTTTACCCTATATCCCTCATATAAGTGAGACCAACTCGTCTTTCTTTTTCTTTCTGACTTATTTCCGCTAACATGATTCCTTCTAGCTCCGTCCATGTTGCTGCGAATGACAAAAGTTTGTCTTCTTTGACTGGTGAATAATATTCCATTGTGTACATATGCTACAACTTTCTGACCAGTTCATCAGTTTTGGGACATTGGGGTTGTTTCCATGTCCTGGCTATTGTAAATAGTGCTGCAATAAACAAGTACAGGTATCTTTTTGGGATTCAGAGACTTTTAATGATCAATTAGGAAAGCTGTTTTGCTTGTTTCTACTTAATGGTCTAGGTGGAATTTAAAGAAGTATATTGTAAGAAATGATGTGGTCAGAATATAATTACATGTACTGCGAACAAATTATTTGCCCCTTACTGTCTTTCCCAATAAAAGCAGAATCACTAGGAGTATTTTAAAGTATAGTCCTGAGCCCCACTCAGACCCACCGAACTTGACCCGTGGGGCTTTCAGGGGTTTACCTGTTTTCCAGCTGTTCCTCTACACCCAGTCCAACAAAGTGCTCCCCGCAGGACACCCCACAGTATGAGCAAGTCCCTCGGGCGCACATTGCTCTCCTTGCCAGTGCTCTTTGGAGAACTCGCTTTAAACAAATAGGTTTAAACATGAGCTGGAAACAAACCCTGGAGATACTGGTTGGCCAGCATGGAGACCTCCAGCTCAAATCAAAGCAAATCCTCGCCTCAGATGGTGTTAATATCTTTACTCAAAACACATTCCTCTGGGAAGATTAAAGTACCCGCGCTTCATGCATTGTGTGAGTTGAAAGGAGCTCCAGCAGCTCAGACTGCCTCCTGGTAAAGACTAGCAGCTCTGGGTGATTAAATGAAGGGTGGGTCTGTAAGTTTGGTTTTCAGGGTACCGTGGAGAAATTAGGCTTCTGCAAATGGTAAAGAAGTCTTTGGGCCAAGCTCACATTTTAGGTATCCCATATAGATAGGAATTCAGTGCTGGAAGTGGTGGAGTAACCCAGCAAACTCTTTCAAAATTGTTTTAGAGATGTTTTCATTTCTTAACGTGCATGGTTCCTGGTGCCCTGATCGAAAGCATAGCTAGTGCTACAGCTCAGCGTCTCAGAAGGCTGAAGAGATGGGCAAAGGACCCCCATGCAGATGCACCTTTACTCCAGAGAGGAAATACCTTTTTCAAGTGCCACGCAACTGACTTGCAAACAAATGTGGATGCAGCCTGGTAGTTGGCTCTATAGTAGTCAAGTTCTGGGTGGGGCATGGTGGCGCACACCTGTAAGTGGCAGCCTAGGAAGCTGCGGCCAGTGCCAGGGATCGCGGTTCGAGTCCCACTGGGGGCGCATAGCGAGACCTAGTTCCCAAAAAATATAGCTGGGCATGGTGGTGTGCGCCTGTCATCCCAGCTACCTGGGAAGCTGAGGCTGGGGATCGCTTGAGTCTGTGGTACCCCCAACTTCAGCCTGTGGTTGCACAGGCAAAAATAGTGAGACCTCGTCTCAAAAAAAAAAAAAAAATAGTCAAGTTCTGATTGCTTTTTTTCAAAGCATAAACCCAAGATGTATGGACTCACCGGGAATTGCCTAGTTGATAGCTAACAAGAGCGAAAAACTTCTTCATCTCCTGTGAGGCAAGGAGGGTTTTAGCCGAGATGTGGGGGTGGGAGGTAGTGTGCTGCTACTGCCTGTTGGAATTCTGTCACCAACTGCAGGTAGGCACTGAATGAGAAGGGCCCAGCTGTTGTTAAGCATGCGAATGAGAAGCAGTGAGCCCTGGTTGTGAGGTGGGTAGTCTTCAGCGATGGTTCCTCTCCAGAACTTTGATGGAATCTCTTTCTGGGTAGGAAGTAACTTTATCTTCGGACCTGAATTCCACAGCCGTGCGGGTAAGAGTCCTCTGTGGATGGATTGCATTGTTGACACCGGATGCATTTGGGTTTTGCTCTTTGTTTGCCTGTGGGTCTCATTCCTACTGTTTACACAGTGCAAGCTTCATCTTAGTTTTCTCTTTCATTCTGGGCACAGAGCAAGTGCCCTCAGCCTTTTAATCTTGCAGCACTACCTCTGATGGTAGAGCTGAAAATGCACGGTCGGACTTCAGAACCTTTGGTAGTTTGAAATATTGAAGTAAACTTTAGTTGTTCCTTATGACCAGTAGACACATTTGTTTTTATTTTATTTTATTTTATTTATTTATTTATTTTTTGAGACTAGGTCTGGCTATTTTGGCCCGTGGAACCGCAGGCTCTCGTTGCCCGGGGTACCACAGACTCAAGCCATCCCCAGCCTCAGCTTCCAGGTAGCTGGGATGACAGGCGCGTGCCACCATGCCCAGCTATTTTTTGGAACTAGGTCTTGCTACGGACCCCAGGTGGGACTCGAACCACGATCCCTAGCCCTGGCTGCTTCATAGGCTGAAGCTTACAAGCATGAGCCACCGTGCCCGGCTGTTTTTATTTTATTTTTTTAATGTTTTTATTTACTTAGTTTTTTTCCCCTCTCCACCCTATTTACTTATTTTCATACAACTTCTATCATATTGGTAGGGTTACTGTTCCCGTTAGTTATGGCCTCCCATAAGTAATGAACCCCTGTACCACCACTTTGCCTCCCCTTTCCCACTTCCCCCCTTTCCCCCTCTGGTTACTCCAACTCATCTCGCTGCAAGTCATAGATGGATGTTTGCCCCACTGGTCTCTTTCCTTTTTGGAGTAATGTCCTTTTCTGGGGGGAGGACCTGCGCTCCTGGGACACAGCCGGCCAGGCTGCTCGGATCTCCAGGAGTAACTGTGACGTGGGCAGCCAGGCTGAGCACATTAAGAACTTCTTGGAGGGCAGGTGTGTGACGTGGTTCTCCAGGCAACTTGATGGCGGTGCTTCTTAATGGTGGAGGAGACTGTCTCTTCCGGACCCGCGTGGTCCCGTGGCACATTAGTGGTAATGCCTGCTATAAATGCATTTTATAAAGTGTAAAAAAAATTTTTTTAAAACAAACTGAAAAATCACAAGGTTCCCCCAGAGCAGAATGCTGCTCCTAATGTGAACTTTGGGGGTATTAGTGTCCCGTTGTTGGCCTTTTCTCAAACACACAGCTGGTGGAGGAAAACTACTTCCTAACTTCAACTATTGTTTGAAACTGGTATGATAGCTCCTGTTTATTTCTTTAGTTTTGGGTAGTTCTACCAATTTCTGAAGAGTAGATGAAAAATCATTTTTTTTCTCATTTTCATTTAATGTATGTAGCACTCTCTTTTGCCTTATTTTCTGTTTATACCATTCAGAAGAAGCTAAGATTGGTGTGAGCCCAAAAAAATTGATTTCAGGTGCTTTGAAACAATAAGGCGTAAATACTCTAAAGGAAGTTTTAAGCCAGCCACAGTGGTGCATAGTTTTAATCCCAAGCCTAGGATGGGAGGCTGAGACTGGGAGGTGCTTGAGTCCGCAGGTTCAAAACCCACCTGGGGCAACATAGTGAGACCTAGTCTCAAAAAATAGCTGGGTGTGGTGGTACGTGCCTGTAATCCCAGCTACCTGGGAAGCTGAGGCTGGGGATCGCTTGAATCTGGGGTACCCCGGCCAATGAGAGTCTGTTGTGGTTCCCTGGGCAACATAGCGAGACCTAGCCTCAAAAAAAAAAAGAAAAAAAGAAAGTTTTGTTGCATTTTGTAGGTCTTTTGAACAAAATGTGAGGGTACATTTTTATGTGCTACAATCCCATACGTTAAGAATCTAAAGAAGTTTGGATTTACGATGCGTCCAATCTCCCGCCATCACATCATTGAGTCTGGAAAACTTGAATGTAGCTTTGATCACAAAATCTTTGCATTTCCCCAGTCCTCTGAAATGACAGGATAGAATGAAGTATGCGAAACTCTCAGAAGGCAAGATTTGCTGCTGACAAACGAAACCGAATGATAGCTGATTTTATTCAGAAACTGGGACCCAAGCAGGGAGTTTGCCCATTAAATTCCAGTCCTGTTACTACTTTCAAGTATGTACCCTATTTTCATCAGACTTGGAGCTTGTCTGCTAAAAAAAAAAGTTAGCTGTGAGGCAGACAGAGAAAGAATTGCATCTGCAAAAGGCAGGACAAGGTCAGGAAAAGAAGAGGAGTTAACGCTCTCACTTGACTCAAAACTGCCCACCCTGGAAGGAGCAGAGCTTGCCAAGAATATCCGCGTTGATTTATGGAGGGAAAATGAGGAAACCATTGACCCCTTCTCTCCTGGATGGAGGACAATAACCCTGTCTACTATTTCCATTCAGACCGAGAGAGAATTCCACAGCTGAGGTATTCCAGATCCACCTTACACCCCATCCTCTGCTAGAGCGTTCAGGCCCGTGGTTCTCAAACTCGGGGGCCGAGAGTCTTGGGGGTCAGTGGCAATGCAGATACTTGGCCTCACTTCCGGAAGTTGAGGTTACACTCTTAGATTCTTTACATTTAGAAAAGCAGCAGTCAAACCAGGGGGGCTTCATGCAGCATTAAGCTACCACCTCAACGACCAAAATCTGAGTGTTTTTCCAAAGATTTCACAAGAATTAAGAAAGTTTTTCCCACCTGAGACTTAGGGTGCGACTCTTGGGCTCCTGGTTTTACTTTCAAGGGCACCCACTGTGTACCTTTAGTAATCACTTTCTGTCGGGCACGGTGCCATGTGCCTGTAATCCCAGCACTGGGGGGCTGAGGCCAGGGATCGCTTGAGTCCAAGGGTTCGAGACTACCCCAGGCAACATAGCGAGACCTAGTCTCTAAAAAAAAAAAAAAATGATCAGTTTCCTTTGTCATTGTGTCTTATTTTTACTCACAAAGGAAAACACAGCCAGCGTGATCTGTTTCAAAGGGCCTTTGTGTCAGATCCCCTTTGGAGAAGCAGTGCGTTTTCCTGCCTTAGTTTACTGCCTTTCAGAGAACAAGAATGCGTCTCGAAAGGAGAAAAAGAAGGCCTCTCCGGCAAGTGTTTATTAAACTTTTAAACTTCCTTGCCTGAGAGCTGAGCTCACAGGGGGGAACAAGCCCCACGTTAACTAAAAGAGCCACAGAGGAAGCATTAACACCCCTGATGACAACACCACAGATGCTGTCACGGCCGCTGGTCAGTGCGCTTCCATCAAGGCCAGCACTCCACCCCAAGCACTACACCAGCTCTCCTGTCATTCAAGTAGGACTCGGCCTCCTCTCTCTAGAGGGGGAAAACACACTCAGAGTTCGTAAAGTCAGAGAACCGAGCTCGCAAAGCGAGGATGCTGTTGAGGTAGTGTTGGAAAAGAGCTCACGTTCAGCTTCGTGACCTTTGGGTCTTCGACACCCCGCTGTGGTCCTGTCCTGCTCATCTGGGCCCTGCGCCTCCTCCTTAATCCGCTTATCTCCATTTCTCCAAGACCGCGTCCCTAAGCCTGTACCAGCTGGGACCCCGGTGCACTGTGCCCCTCTCTCAGAGGCCTCAGGGAAGCATGTGTCTTTGCGCGCCCTGATTACACTAAGGCTGATGAGCAGTGTGCCCGAGCCTGGAGTGGCTGAGGTCCCAAGTGCCATTAGAGAGCGCTTTGATATGAAGTGCCCCTGAGAGCTTGCTCTTCTGTTTCCAGCAGAGCATTCCTGTGAAGAGACTCATCTCCAAGTCCCGGAAGCAAACAAGCGCATGGCCTGTTGGCCACAGGCATTTCGCTCCAGTGGAGCTTGTCACGCTTGTAGGATTTATCAACTTTCGGGCTTTTTCTGTTGCTGTTAGGCTTAGGTTTTGCCTAGCAGGTGTTCACTCTGGCCCAGGGCCCTGAATTTCCATCAGAACTTGACAAATGAGTCAATGGCATTTTCAAAATCTCCGCTTGCAACAGGAAGGCAAGACATGGAAAGAATGTGAGTTACTAAGGTTAGCAGTGGCCCCTGGAATCCAAAGGGCCCTTGAGGAGGGGCAACTTCCAAATTGCTAAAAGCAGTCAGAAACACACCCTGTGCCGGGCACGGTGGCTCGTGCCTGTAAGCTTCAGCCTATGAAGCGGCCGGGGCTAGGGATCGCGGTTCGAGTCCCGCCTGGGGCCCGTAGCGAGACCTAGTTCCAAAACAATAGCTGGGTGTGGTGGCGCGCGCCTGTAATCCCAGCTACCTGGGAAGCTGAGGCTGGGGATCGCTTGAGTCCGTGGTACCCAGGGCAACGAGAGCCTGCGGTTCCACGGGCAAAAGTAGCAAGACCTAGTCTCAAAAAAAAAAAAAAGAAAGAAAGAAACACGCCCTGTGCAGAGTGAGGGAGAGTGGGGTGCGTGAGCTGCTGTGGGAAGGATAGCGTGGGCGACAGCCACAACTGAGGCGAGTGTCAGGGCTACTGAAACACACCAGGGGGCACTGCCTTCGGAGACTTCCCAGACCATGTGTCCCTGTAGCAGCAGGTAACGCTGTGTCTGAATTCAAGGATGTTTCCCGGAACTGCGGGCTGCTACCAGCGGCTGGCTGGCGACAGTCTGACTGCTCAAGCCGTGCTGGCCTGGGCAGGGCTTGCAGGGCAGAAGGGGGGTGGGAGGGGTGGGAGGGGGGGGTTGGGG
>PVHY01029030.1:0-14679 GCA_004024945.1 Uropsilus gracilis | reverse complement strand
CAAAAAAAAAAAAAAAAAAAAGACATGGGAATCCCCCATGTTCATTTGTCTTTTCTCAAGAGAAGCCAGAACTTGGAGTTTCAGAAAAATTTGCCCATTTCCAAATTTTCCCTTCCCTATTAATTCGTGACCCAATGGCACCAAACCAAAGCAGGCCCACATCTCTGTTTAGGCTGGGTTTAGCTTGTGGGGTTGTACCCTTGACTTTAGCTGTGGGTGTTTAGTTCTCTAGCTTGTGTCCTCCAATATTCTGATTTTGAAATGTGCCCATAGCTGGAGGCCTCTGGGACAAGGTCTGGAGAAGAGGGGGATCTCTTTTGATCAGTCCCAAGGTTCCTAGGAGCAAAACTGCTCTCTTGCCAGGATCCTATAAGCGTTTAGTCTTTGGAGACTGCCTGTCACAGAAGACTGAAGGAGGAACCAGAGGCCTCATGGGTAACTTAGAAACAGGAAGCTGATTCTTCCATGACCATGCTGTTCTCCAGAGCAGGCCTTTTTGAGGTTCACATGCCAGGAGCCTACTGGGGGGCCAGAATCTGCAAGGGAGGACACTTACACAAAGATAATCTCCTCTGGGTGATGAAGGGGCCTGTGAATCTTCTCTGCCCCATGTAGGGATTGCTTTGCTGGGGCCTAGTGTCCATCTGGCTTCCTGATGCTTCTCATGTGCTTGGTCCTAAAGCTAGAGAAATTCATCCCTGTCCTGGTAGGGGGCTCCCATCCTGGCCTACACTCTCACCAGCCATCCTTTTTTTTTTTTTAGACTAGGTCTTGCTATTTTTGCCCGTGGAACCGCAGGCTCTCGTTGCCCGGGGTACCACAGACTCAAGCAATCCCCAGCCTCAGCTTCCCAGGTAGCTGGGATTACAGGCGCGCACCACTACGCCCAGCTATTTTTTTTGTAACTAGGTCTCACTACGGGCCCCAGGCAGGACTCGAACCGCTATCCCTAGCCCCGGCCGCTTCATAGGCTGAAGCTTACAAGCACGAGCCACCGTGCCCGGCTTACTGGCCATCCTTTCTCACCAAATAATAATCGCAGGTACTCTGTTCAACACCTCTCCTCTCCAGGCACTGAGGACCTTCTGTACACGTTCTTATTCAATTCTCATAACAACTCTGTGAGGCAGAAGTCACCATTTTTTTCCACTTTCCAGGTGTGAGGCTCACAGAGTCACGTGAAGAGGCTCACTCACGCAGGTTCTCACCACCAAAGTGTGCTTTTGCTGGGTGTCTTAGATTCAGCAGACATGCCAAGTGGCCCAGCTGACGTTGAGCGCATCTCACCAGTGAGGTCTTACCATTGAGGGAGACCAAGTTCTTTTCAGATTGGTGTTCACATCGTGCTGATTGTAAAATGCCATCATCCCTGCCTGGGGCCTTGATGTCATTTCTCCCATCATTTTCCAGGGATGACCAATCCTGAGGTGATTCAGAACCTGGAGCGAGGTTACCGAATGGTACGACCTGAAAACTGTCCAGAGGAGCTGTACCATCTCATGAACCTGTGCTGGAAGGAACGTCCTGAGGACCGGCCCACCTTTGACTACCTGCGCAGTGTGCTGGAGGACTTCTTCACGGCCACAGAGGGCCAGTACCAGCCCCAACCCTGAGAAGTCTAGCTGGTAGGGTCTGGAGCCCTACCAGGAAACCTCCGTCCATCTTCCTGACCTGGCTGGGGGATATGGAGTTCTTGTGCCACACCCACGTGGCCTATGCACATATGCACTCTGCACGTGAATCTTGCCCATAGGCAACACATGTTTCTCGTGTCTCCCACATGTATTGTAGCTGTGTGGGTTCTGCACATGTATCTTGTATATGTGTGGCCTGTGCATGTATGTCTTGGATATCTGCCCAAGGTGTCCCTTCTGGGCCCTTCAACTTCTGCCAGAGAGAGGAGAGAGGCCTGTGATGTACACCAGCTTCTGCCCACCCCCTTTCCTTTCCCCAGGTCACTGAGGAACTCTTGAGGGCCTGGACCTTGTGTAATACCTCTGTATGCTCCTCCTCAGTGCACACATCAGGAGCTCAATAAATGTTTGTTGATAATGGTTCTCTATTTCTCTCCTAACCACACCTATCTCTCTTTTTTTGGGAGGGGGCAGGAGGGTTCATAAAATAGATACGAAGTCACTCTGAGTTGGGGTAAAATGTGTGAGGGATGTCTGAACTCTTCAGAACTGGTGATGCTGAGCGTCAAGGGGTGGCCCCTACACTTTTCTGTAGGACTGTATGGGCTCTATAAACTGCTTCAGATGGGACAGTGTTCCACATTCCCGACACAAAGAATTCTGGGAGATTCCTATCCAGAACTTCCCCCTCTCACTATATAAGGGGAAAAAGTATTTAAAAAAAAAAAAAAAAACTACTAAAAAAAACTAATTAAATTGGTTTTGAACACTGAAGGAATTCACTCTTGCAACAAATACTTATGTGTCTCAGGCATAGTTCTAGACTTGGGATAAACAGTAAAAGCAAGCAAAAATGTCTGGCCTTGTGATGCTGATGCCTTCAGTAAGAATACAGGCACACAATCATATCAATAGATGTTGAAAAAGTGTTTGACCAAAAAAAAAAGAGTATAGGCAGTAGCCATTGTAAAGAAGTAAGTGATTTGGTATGTTACAAGATGCTGAGTACTAGGGGGGAAATAGAGAAATATCTTTTAGGGAATTAGTGTTTGGGGGGAGGTTTGCAATTGGGTGGTCAGGGAAGGCCTCATTGAGAAGGTGACTTTTGAACAAAGATTTAAAAGTGAAGGAGGGCGCCAACTTGTGTTAGGGAGGAAGATCAGTTAAAGAAATAGCCTGAGGTAGAAGCTTGTCTGACAAGCTTTGAGAGGTAATGGTGGCCTAAGAGTGGGAACTGATCCGAGCGGTGCTGGGACTTTGTCTTGGCAGAAGCCATTTTAAGGAGACTTTGCAAGGATTTGTGTAGAGCCATGACATGGTCTGACTTACCTTTTAAAAGGATGGCCCTTACTGCTATCTTGAATCTAGGCTGAGTCAGCAGTCAATTTATAAGATGGGAGATTTTTTTTTTTTTTTTTTTGAGACTAAGTCTTGCTATTTTTGTCTGTGGAACTGCAGGCTCACGTTGCCCGGGCAGACTCAAGCAATTCCCAGCCTCAGCTTCCTAGGTAGCTGGGATTACAGGTGTGTACCACCACGCCCAGCTATATATTTTTGGAACTAGGTCTCACTACATGCCCCCAGCAGGACTCGAGCTGTGATCCCTGGCCCTGGCCCTGTAAGGTTGCTGCTTACAGGCATGCGTCACCATACCCAGCCTAAGATGGGAGATTTTTAATGAAACTCTAGAATTTTACCTTCTTTTGAAAGATCAGATTTGACTCCACTATTTGGGCTTACTTTTCCTCATAAAGCTGAGTAGTGGCCACCTTTAGTAGGGGGAGCATGAGCGCTCTCTCTGTCAAAGTCTCCATTACTCTCATCCCTTCCAGACAATGAAACATGCTAGTAGTCACTTATTATCATGCTCGCTGGTGTTCTTATAATAAAAACGAAAATGAGCCGGGCACGGTGGCTCACACCTGTTGTCCAAGTGCTGGGAGGTAAGAGGCTTAGAATAGCTTGAGTTCTCAGGTTCGAGACTACCCTGGGCAACATAGCGAGACTGGTCTCATAAAAGCAGCCCGACACCTTGGCAGGCGCCAGTAGTTCCCAGCTACCTGGGAAACTGAGGCTGGGGATCGCTTGAGTCCGTGGTATCTCAGGCAACTTGAGTCTGCAGTACCCCGGGCAACATAGCGATACCTAGTCTCCAAAAAAATAAAAAAATAAAACAAGTAAATAAAAAGGAAAATGAAATGGTTTTTGTACCTATATTTCTGCTAAAAAGTGAGAAAATTAGAGGTACCTGAAGATGGTACTGTTTTAAAGAAATATGGGGCAAGGCATATTTGTGAAAGTAGAAAACAATTCAGGGCCTTTTTAAAAAATTTAACTTTTTTACATTTTGAAGACAGGGTTTATTTTGTTTTGTTTTTTGTTTTGTTTTGTTCTGTTTTTTGAGACTAGGTCTCGTTATTTTTGCCTGTGGAACCTCAGGCTCACGTTGCCCGGGGTACCACAGACTCAAGCAATCCCCAGCCTCAGCTTCCCAGGTAGCTGGGATTACAGGTGTGCACCACCACGCCCAGCTATTTTTTTGGGACTAAGTCTTGCTATGTGCTCCTGGTAGGACTCGAACCATGACCCCTGGCTCTGGCCGCCTACAAGCATGCGCCATCATGCCCGGCCTGAAATGACAGATTTATTAGGAAAAGGAGAAAGGAAAAAAGAAGGACACCTGCAGAATCACAGGTGTGGGGGAGGAGAGTTGCAAAAAAAAAAAATCCATTTTAAAAATATACAGAGCACCTAAATTAAATACGAAAACAGAAATAGAAGTCTATTCATTTGCATCACCTGCCTGACCTCATAGGCATCTGAGTTTGTGATTCCTGTTTTACATTTTATAAAATGCTGCCACACCTATGACCTCATCTGCTCTCTACCTTCCTCCTCCTGTGCACACTGTGCAGCCATAGTTAGTGAATAGTGAATCTGAACTTTGTATTCTCATCCTCTGCATTTTACAAAGAGGGAATGGAGTCTTAGGAGGGTTAAGTAAACCCACCCAAAGCTAGCCAGAAAGCAGCACCACAGAACAGGAAGAGCATTTTCTCCCCTGGCACTTTGCTGTCCTATAATAGAATTGCCTGGTCTTAGGTCTTCAGTTACCTTCATAATTAATGATCCAAATGCAATTCCCAAGAGAGGTAACAAGTGCTCAAGCAGTCTTTTAACTGTAAACAGGCATAAAGATGTATCTCATTGACTACAAGATCATGTGTGAATAACTTAGAGGGCACATATTAAGCATTCACTAAATGAAACTGCTGTAGTTGTTTTCTGTCCATCACACAGGAAAAGACAAGATCAGTGGGCCCACTAGCAATCTATCACTTGCAGAGAGAGAGGAATTGGAGTGATCCAATGCGGGCAGGGAGACACAGGAGAGTGGGGTGGCAGTATGTGGGTGGGTGCATTATTGATAGGTGGGCTGTACCTTAGAGGAAAAATAACTATACAAAGCTGACTGAAGATGTTAGAAAAACATAAACATAATAATAGTCTATTACAGAGCTTTTCAGCCTTTCAGTTTTCAATAATTGCCAGTTGATGATTGATCTGTCTAGGGCAGTGGTTCTCAAGGGGAGGATGCCTGGGGGAAGATGCTGGTTAATTTTGCGTTCTTCTATTCACTCCGTTCCCTACTCTGGAGACATTTTTGAAAACTCTGGAGACAAATGTCTGAGGTCACAACTGGCAGGGAAAGGTACTACTGGCAGCTAACGGAGTAGAAAGCCAGGATGCTACTAAATTGCTAAATTGCCTACAGTGCACAGGACAGCCCTCTCTGCTACAGAATTATCTGGCCCAAAAAGTCAAAAGCTACAAGGCAGAGGAACCCTGATCTAATATAAGCCCATGGATTTCTCTGTTTTTGAAGGCATTCGGTGTTCCTGGGTAAGTGCATCAGTCAGGGAGATCCTGCAGTAAGAAAAGCTGGGTTCTGTCACTTGTTTACAGTGCATCTGAAACACAGAGTATTTAGAAAGAATGTGTGCAGCTGAAAATTGAATTTAATTGCTATTTGTGTGACTATGAGCAAGTAAGGTCTGAATTTCACTATTTTTATCTGTAAAATGGGGACAAAAAGCCCGGTTCCAAGGCTGTGAGGATTTGAAGTAACTGAGACAACGCAGGTAAAGCAACGACACAGCATTTTACCTCAGCAGGCCCCAGTTTCTTTCTTGCGTCAGTTTACTTTCTCCAAACCCTCATTTTTTCCCCCCAAACCCTCATTCTTTAATCCAGATCCCATCCTTTCACTAACCGAGTGACCTTGTGCAAGTCACTTCCCTTCCCACCCCCGTGGGCTTCGGTGGATTTTCTGTAAAATTACAAAGTTGGCCTCTGATCTCCAAGCAGGCTTCCAACGACAAAGTGTGACAGTGAGGCGTACAGAACCGCGTTCTTCCCCCGAGATTAATGGTACAGTCCCTGGGCAGCTTTCCCTTCTCCTCCTCCCCACCCCCGTCGTGGACCTTGGTACAGGCCCAGGGGGCCCCTGGCCGCCTCTCAGGGCAGCCCTTGCCCCTAGCCGAGTTCCGGGCCGCCTCTGCGCAAGCTGATTGGCTGGAGCGATGCCCGGGCTGCACGGCTATAGGTGAGACCGGAGGGAATGGGCGGGGAGATCTGGAGGCCCGCCCCCGGTCGGGCGCAGAGCTGAACCGCGGGCGGGAGCATCGACAGACCGACTGACGGGACGGACGAGAGGCGAGCAAGATGGCGCAGACTCAGGGCACCAAGAGGAAAGTCTGTTACTACTACGACGGTGAGCACCGTCCTCGCGGCGGGGGCGGGGGCGGGGCCGGGCCGGGACAGGTCTACCCGGGAGCTGGAGGTTGGGAGAAGCTGAGCGTTAGGGGAAGGCTGAGGAGGCTGAGAGGAAGGGAGGTCGAGAATGAGGGAGGAGGCTGAGAGGAAGGGAGGTCGCGACAGAGGGAGGAGGCTGAGGCCGCGAAGGGGTCGCCTGGAGCAGTCTGAGGTAATCTCCTCGAGGGAATTCTGAAGAAATCTAATGAGAGTTTGGGGCACCTAGAGGAGAGGCAGAATCTGATGGAGATGGTTGCAGGGATATAGTTTGCTGCTGAGAATATCAAAGTGCCCTGTCCTTTCTTGCCCTTTTTGGTGAGAAGTCAGCAGGCGTCAACAACTAGTGGCCCACTGGCTCCCCTTGCCCGGAGTCTGAGCATGACCTACAGTAGCTGCTAGGAAATGGGACTAGGGTTGGAAGGAGAAGGGTGCAACCAGCTAAAACAGACTTTTATTTAACAAATGTCTGTTGAGCCACTTACTCTGTCTCAGTCTGTTTAGGTCCTGGGGCCCACTAGACCATCAAGCCCCTCTGTCTTCAGCGCATTCTGGAGAGGGAGATAGAAAATGATAAAGAACTGCTCTCTGTAATGCTGGGATAAGGAAATGTTCAGAGTGTCATGGGTTCACATAGTAGAGTTACCCAGCCCCGCTCGAGGAGTCAGGGAAGGAGGTGCCATCTCAGTTAGGACCTGCAGAACAGGAGTTATTAAGTCTGGCACAGGAATGCAAAACGGGCAGTTTAGATGTAAGACAGGAAAGCACCTTGGAAAAACAGCAGGTATGTGTACAGTATGGGCCAGCCATGGATTTGAGGACAGGGTGTACAAAGTAAGGAAACAAGGAATACTTTCAAGTGATGAGGCATGAACTGGACTTATTTGTGAATCACTGACATCTTATGTAGGCTAGTAACATCATCAGATTATATTTTATAACGATGTCACTTGTAAGCCGGCCGCAGTGGCATGTGGCTTTAATCCCAAACCTAGCACGGGAGGCTGAGACTGGGAATCACTTGACTCCATGGGTTCGAGATCCGCCCGGGGCAACATAGCAAGACCTAGTCTCAAAAAAATAGCTGGACCTGGTGGTGCGTGCCTGTAATCCCAACTACATGGGAGGCTGAGGCTGGGGATCGCTTGAGTCTGGGGTACCCCAGTCAACGAGAGTCTGTGGTTCCCTGGGCAACAAAGCGAGATCTAACCTAAAAAACAAAAACAAAAAAACCCCCTATTTCCCTGGGACAGGAATTACATTAATGAATTTAGGGGTAAGGAAGAGGGCAGAACCTTGTTTCTGGTTTTTGGTTTTGGCAGGTTAAATCTGAGTGTTTGGGGAAGGCCATGTCAGTTGATAACTTTGGTTGTTTGCTTTTTAAGAAATACTTGTTTTAGCTGTGCACAGTGGCTCATGCCTGTAAATTTCAGCCTATGAAGCAGCTGGGGCTAGGAATCGCGGTTTGAGTCCTGTTCAGGGCAACATGGTGAGACTTAGTCCCAAAAAATATCTGGGCGTGGTGGTGCATGCCTGTAATCCCAGCTACCTGGGAAGCCGAGGCTGGGGATTGCTTGAGTCTGTGGTACGTCGGGCAACGTGAGTCTGTGGTTCCATGGGCAAAAATAGGGAGACCTAGTCTCAAAAAAGACAAAAACCAAAAAAAAAACCTTGTTTTTAAAAAGGAAAATTAAAATATATATATTTTTATTGAGCTGTCCGGAGGATAGCCAAGTATAGTTGTCCAGTAGGCAGTTAATTATTCAGGTCTGCAGTTCATAAGACGGTAAAGATGCAAGTGAGAAAAGAGCTTTTCAGTGGTCACTAACATGCAGATGGTAATTTCAGGAAGAGAGGAATGTATTCATCCAAGAAGTTGTTACAGAATGGAGAGAAAATAATTCAGGTTGAAATCATAAGGATATGAGTAACTGAGGATAAGTGTAGTGCCCTTCATCTCCTTTGTCACAGTATTTGTGCATTAGAATTGTCCATTTACTTGTTCACACTTCCTACGGACAGTAGATACCTTAAGAAAAGGAACCATGTCTTGTCTACCTTCATATGCTCAGCTCCCAAACTCTGCCTAACTTATAGTAGGATGACAGTAAATATTGGTTGTTTAAATGAATGAAGATAAAGAGGGAATGTCCAAAGAGTGAACCAAAAAATATTGGGTTACAGTAGCCAAAAGAGGGAGGGAGTGCCCAATACTGGGCAAGAACTATTTCCTATTTAAGGGTTGGAATTAAAGGTGGATTGCAGCAGACTGTAGAATGAATGGATGAATGAAGGTGAGAAGACGTCAGGTTGAATTCTTTTCATTTTTAAAATAATAAGTAATCTATTGAGATAACATTGATTTACAGCACTATGTTCTAGTGTAGACTGAACCCCTTTGAAACTAAGATTTGTTGAGGCAGAGAGAACATTGTTGCAGTATGCTGAGAGTTGAGAATGTTCAACTCTACTTAAATAGGGAGAGGTTGACATAGGAGAGATTGATGCAGGAGAGAGGTACTAATAAAGATGAAGGTAGACCTGGTAAGTAGAAAGCTAAGCGTAGGTTGCAACACTAGCCTTCAGAAGGAAACTCCTTTGTGAGGACGGTGAGTGGTAAAGAAAAAGTTCAAATGTGGCTAAGTAGTATAGGAATCTTGGAGAGGATATTTAAATTGCTCTTGTGAAAGGGGGATATGAAAGTATATGAAAAGACCTCATTGGAAAAAGGAACACACTGCTTGTGAGTTTTGCAGTGAGTTCACTGGTTTGAGACTCAGATTTGGCTCTGCCATTCAAAAACTTTGCAATATTGAGCAAGTTACTTTACCTTTCCTAGCCTTAGGGGACTCATAAAATAAATAATAGCAGTTCCCACTATGAGAACAGTGCTGAAAAAGCTCTTTAAACGTTTACAAGTAGCCAGGCATGGTGGCTCGTGCCTGTAAGCTTCAGCCTATGAAGCGACTGAGGCTAGGGATCGCGGTTCGAGTTCCGCTTGGGGCAACACGGTGAGACCAAGTCCCAAAAAATAGCTGGGCGTGGTGGCACGCACCTGTAATCCTAGTTAACCTGGGAAGCTGAGACTGGGGATTGCTTGAGTCCGTGGTAACCCGGGCAACGTGAGCCTGCGGTTCCATGGGCAAATAAATTTAAAAGTAGGCTGGGCATGGTGGCACATGGTGGCTGCTGTAAACAGCAGCCTAGGAAGCCATGGCCGGGGCCAGAGATCGTGGTTTGAGTCCCGCTGGGGGCACACAGTTAGACCTAGTTCCCAAAAATATATAACTGGGCATGGTGGCACGTGCCTGTAATCCCAGCTACCTGGGAAGCTGAGGTTGGGGATTGCTTGAGTCTGTGGTAGCCTGGGCAATGTGAGCCTGTGGTTCCATAGGCAAAAATAGTGAGACCTAGTCTAAAAAAAAAAAAAAAAGTTTAAAAGTATTATCTAAATAAAAAGGATAATTTCTTTAAGTCTCTCAGCAGCCTGATTAAAAACTGTTAAGATGAGCCCCACCCTCAGATATTCCCCTTACCTTCTAGATAAGGTATCTTAGTTCTCCAAGTCTAAACCTTGACTGACTCTTGCCTTGATAGACAAGAGAGTTGGTTGGCATCACAGCCTATGCCAGAGACAGAGGTTAAGTAGGAAACCAATTATATAACTTAGTAATAACGTGTGACTGATTACCCTCACAAGCTGAATTTGCATAGGGATGTCTCAACCAATGCCTTCAGAACATATTTACCCATCCCCATGACTGATACATTGTTTGAGGATTCCCTGGGAATGAACTTCTTACCTGTCTTCCCTGCCACTGCTTCCCAGTTTGTCTTTTGGGACAAGGTTCCATATTGAATGTCACTACATATTACAAGCTAGAGAGGGCGGCCCCTGTCTTCACCAAGGCCTCACTGAGATTAAGGGAAGAAGATGAAAGAACATTAGGTAAAAACTAAGATAATCTGGCTGGGCTTGGTGGTGCATGCCTGTAAGCGGCAGCCTAGGAAGCTATGACCAGGACCAGGGATCGTGGTTCGAGTTCCGCCGGGGGCACGTAGTGAGACCTAGTCCCCAAAAAATAGCTGGGTGTGGTGGCATGTGCCTGTAATCCCAACTGCCTGGGAAGCTGAGGCTGGGGATTGCTTGAGTCCATGGTACCCCGGGCAACATGAGCCTGCAGTTCCACAGGCAAAAATAGTGAGACCTGCTCTCAGAACAAAAAAAAACTAAGATAATCTGGCTGGGCATGGTGGTGCATACCTGTAAGCGGCAGCCTAGGAAGCCACGGCCCGGGCCAGGGATCATGGTTTGAGTTCCACCGGGGGCATGTAGAGAGACCTAGTTCCAAAAAAATATAGCTGGGCGTGGTGGCACATGCCTGTAATCCCAGCTACCTGGGAAGCTGAGACTGGGGATTGCTTGAGTCCATGATACCCCGGGCAATGTGAGCCTGTGGTTCCACAGGCAAAAATAATGAGACCTAGTCTCAAAAAAAAAAAAAAAAAAATTAAGTCCTGCATATAACTGCATGCAGAGGAAAACACTGTTTTAATGAGGATGGGGACTTGAGCTGGGCATTGTAGTCTGAGGATTATCAGAGAAGGAAGGACAGCCTGAATAAAGGATACTTTGGTATGAAGGTGAATGCCATATTCAGGACGCTGGTAAACTTTCTGAAAAGGGTTAGGTAGTGATATTTAGGTTCTTTTTGCCTAATGAGTGAGCCTCTGTTTTACCACTTAAGTCATTCTAATGTGAAAACAGCCAGAGATGATATATAAGCATGGCTGTGTAAACAGACAAGTGGTTGTTTTTGCCCCAAACACCCTGGCTTGCTGTTCAGAGCTCAGAGCAGAGACTGTGTGTGTGTGTGTGTGTGTGTGTGTGTGTAAATAATTTGTGAAGGCAGAGAGACCAATTAAAAGACTATTGGTGTAGATGAAGAAGCAAGAGATGATGAATTTGGTTCCCCTATCTAATCGATGGTAATAATACTCCCTGTCCTAACTAATTTACAGGGTTTACTGGATTCTTTTAATTTTTTAAATTCTTTTAATTTTTAATTCTTTTAATTTACTGGATTCTTATAACTAAAATCCAGTAAAGAAAATGAATGAAGTATGTTTTGACACCATAGAATGTCACAATGTATAAAAGGTGAACTATGGCTTATAATAATTCTGACATAGTGGTGGCTATTTTTCTTTTGTGGGAATGAATTCTTTGGCGATAAAGTGAGGTGAGTCACCTAACTGGCTATTCCCTAGTAGCGTTGAAATGAATCCATCACACTTTATAATGCTTAGGGGCTCCAGGGTAGAAAATGGGCTAGACCGTCCCTAAGTGCTGACCTCGCAAATATTCCATGCTTTTGTTTTACCTTTCCTTTTAGCGTTATCTCTCCTCAACATGGGTAAGAATCTTAGAGAGTAGAATGAGCCAGAAAGAGTTTGCCTTAAAAATTCCTGGAATCTCTTAGGAGTGTGTGTCTATGTCACTGAAACTGTTACTCTTTCTTCTTTAGGGGATGTTGGAAATTACTATTATGGACAAGGCCACCCAATGAAACCTCACCGAATCCGCATGACTCACAATTTGCTACTTAACTATGGTCTCTACAGAAAAATGGAAATCTATGTGAGTTACTGAAAATCTAACCTTCCCTAACCTCGTCAGTTCTGGTTCCTCATATATTAGCCATTATCTAATTTTTTTCAGCTATTCATACATCAAGCATGTGTTGAGTGACTGTTGTGTGGTGGTACCATACGTGATATTCTTTTTTTTTTTTTTTTGAGACTGGGTCTCGCTATTTTTGCCCGTGGAACCGCAGGCTCTCGTTGCCCAGGGTACCACAGACTCAAGCAATCCCCAGCCTCAGCTTCCAAGGTAGCTGGGATTACAGGTGCACGCCACCATGCCCAGCTATTTTTTTGGAAGTAGGTCTTGCTACGGGCCCCAGGCGGGACTCGAACTGCAATTCCTAGCCCCCACCTCGTCATAGGCTTACAGGCACGAGCTGAGCCATTGTGCCCGGCTGATACTCTTTTCTTAAGTGCTGGAGACTGATATGCAAACAATGTATTACAGTGTGTATGTGCAACATTTAAGAAATGAACAAGATGGCCTGGCATGGTGGCTCGTTCCTGTAAGCTTCAGCCTATGAAGCGACTGGGCCTAAGGATTGCGGTTTGAGTCCTGCCTGGGGCCCGTAGGGAGACCCAGTTCCAAAAAAATGGCTGGGCATGGTGGTGTGCACCTGTAATCCCAGCTACCTGGAAAGCTGAGGCTGGGGATTGCTTGAGTCTGTGGTACCCCAGGCAACGAGAGCCTGAGGTTCCATGAGCAAAAATGGTGAGACCTAATCTCAAAAAATAAATAAATAAATAAATAAATAAATAAATAAATAAATAAATAAATAAATAAATAAATAAATAAATAAATAAATCAAATTAAAAAAAAAAAGAAATGAACAAGATGTAGACATTATGAGGAGTGAAAGAGGAAAGGGATTTAGAATGTTTCTAGGGATCCTATCTGAGTAGGGTTTAAAAGTGAGTAGAATTTAGACTAGAAGCCAGCCCTGGTGGCGCATGGCTTTAATCCCAAGCCTAGGATGGCAGTCTGAGTCTGGTAATCACTTGAGTCCGTAGGTTCAAGACCCGCCTGGGGCAACTTAGTGAGACCTAGTTTCAAAATATAGCTGGTTGTGGTGTTGCACTCCTGTAATCCCAGCTATCTGGGAGGTTGAGGCTGGGGATCGCTAGAGTCCGGGGTACCCCAGGCAATGAGAGCCTGCGGTTCCCTGGGCAACATAGACCTAGCCTCAAAAGAAAAAGAAAGAATTTAGACTGGATTTCAGGAGGGGCTGACATTTTAGAATAAGGGAAGACCATACACAAAGCACAAAGAAGTAGGAACAATTGGTGTGTTTGGGGAAAATATCAATAGTTGCGTGTGCAGATATTGCAATGGTTTGAAGTACACAGGGGAGCTAGAGTTGCTGAGGGTTGGCAAGGATTGGATGTGCTATACCAGCCATCTTGTGCTATACCAGGCTCAAAATATCCAAACCCTGAAAGAAGGAGTCATTTGGATTGGGTTTAATTAGATGCCAAGTGTCTGTTACTAGAATATGGGCTCTTCTTTAACCTTTTGACTAAACTCTTGTTTTTTGCCCCATCTACCAATTTTAAAAGACAAGCTGGAAATTCAGAGTATTATGTAAAGTCTACCAGATTTTGTTGGCCCAATTTATGGGTGGTTGTTGTTTTAGTGTACAAACAAAACACACTAATAAATCTGTGTATCAAATTTGGTCCAAAGGTTCTCAGTTTGAACCTCTTATGGAAGCAGTGAGGAACAAGTAAAGGGTTTTAAGGAAAAGAGATGAACAGACATGCATTTTCTAAACACGGATAAGAGTTAAGAGACTGTGGTAAGGGTCCAAATTAGAAAATAAAGAAGGTTGGAGAGCCATGTTTTCATATGGTACAGCATAAGACTCTACTGTTAAAGTCTTGGCCACAGCTTAAGTAACCTAGCAACAACAGTATCCTTCCTCACCATTCCAGAGACTGAAAGCAGATGAATCTTCTGTCCCAGATGGCCATATCATACCTCTAGAGGCAGAAGATGCACCTAAGAAAGCAAGAAGGGAATATAGACAGAGAAGCAGATGAACCTTGGGACTGGAGAACTTTTCAAATGTAAAGGGAAGCAGGCAATAGAAAAAAAGATACCAGAGGTGTTCAGGACTTCTAAGGAGCACTTAAAGAGAGGATACTTAAATGTGGAATTGTTAGCACCAAGACCTTCAGGAACAGTCTTTTGCACAACTACACCATGCTGTTCTGGCCGGGCACAGTGGTGCTTGCCTGTAAGCTTCAGCCTATGAAGCAGCTGGGGCTAACGATTGAGGTTCGAGTCCCGCTCAGGGCAACACAGCAAGACCTAGTCCCAAAAAATAGCTGGGCGTGGTGGCATGCACCTGTAATCCCAGCTATCTGGGAAGCTGAAGCTGGGGATTGCTTGAGTCCGTAGTACCCCTGGCAACGTGAGCCTGCAGTTCCACGGGCAAAAGTAGTGAGACCTAGTCTCAAAAAACAAAACAACAACAAAAAAACATACTGATCTGACTGCAGCTTGTGTCCTTTCCTGCCACTCCCCCCTTTGCATCCTTCAAGACAGATGATTTCTGCCTCTTTTTTTTTTTTTTTTTAAGAGACT
>PVHY01029029.1:0-14675 GCA_004024945.1 Uropsilus gracilis | reverse complement strand
AGTGAGGCACACTGGTAACAGCTGTGAAATGATTTACATCTGGCTGAAAACTTAGGGTTTCCAGGAGCTGCCTGTCTTGCTTTCACCTGCAGGTGAAAAGTAAGTTGGTTACCATCTCATTCCACTCTACAATCAGGACATGTCTTACTTCTGCCCGTGGACCCTGAAATCCAAAGTAGGTCCCCCCAGTTGAAGATCAAGTCAAAGGTAGATCTGCCTGCATTGCCATAAAAATGCCCAGCACAATGCTGGTTGGTTGGCACATGTTTTCCTGAGCCTTATGACCTTATGAGATACTGCTCAGGAACTTCAAGGTCAGCACCAACTTTCAGGCAACTATTCCAGTCCCCTCCCCGGGCCCCCACCAAAATAATGTCCTAGACACCAGACGTCCTGTGCGAAGCCTCTTCCTTGAAAAATTAAAGGACAACCTGATCAACCAAATCGGATCTGGTTGAACCTGCTGGGGAAAAGTCCCTGTTTCCCAAGGAAACCATAGTGAGTGGGAAACAAGATTGAGGCACCAGGGCCCTGAGTGCTGGCCTCAACAACACAGTAGAGGACACAGAACCTAGTAGGTCTGAGGTGCCACAACTCCAAGAGTCCCCACTCCAGTGCAAGTACTTCCTTATAAACAAGCTGCCACATTAAGAAGCAGGCCATGAACTGAGATTAGTGGGTGAGCTGATGAAGAAACAAAGCAAGCCAAGTGAGCCTCTGTGGCTCTGAGGGAGACTGGAAAGGGCTCTGCCTAAAGGAGAGGCAGGGTGGCCAAGACAAGGGTAGCAATCAGCCTTGAGGCTAAGCTGCTTCCCAAATCTACACCTGAGAGGGAGACTAGAAGTCCCTGACCCTGTGCTGCCCATCCCCAGGGTCTCACTGGAGTGGAGGTAGCAGAAGTGGTCTCCAGAGGTACATCCAAGCTAGTCCCAGGCTGTCAGCCTCTCTGCTTTGAAGCACATGCACCCACCCCACCCAGGAAGAGGTAAGACAAGACTCTTAACAAAGACTGAGGCCCATCTCTTTAAGAGGGAAGATGAAAAATTATAACCTTTCCTGCTTCCTGAGCCAGGCAATGAAAAGGCTGCTGTTCTGTAGAGAATTCTGGGCACACACTGAGCTTTGGAAGCATGACATGCCCTTGACCAGGGAGCATAGGCAGGGGGTTAGGAAGCAGTGACCCCACAGCTCAGGGGAGGCATTCAGGCCCCAGGGACCCCACTGGACTGGCAAGATTAGCACCTCCCTGGGTGCCCCAGCAGGGCCGAGGGCTGCCCTCTCCCATAGTGGAAAACAAGGCTGGCTTTGGGGGTTGCCCCAGACTGGCCAGTAAACCCCATTTCTGAGTCCAGTTCATTCCATTGCCATCGAGGGGGGTCTTGGGAATTGGAACAAAAGTCCATCTCTGCCAACAGAGGGGACTTTGTTTATCTGACTGGACTGGGCCTTTTACTCCCTCCCTTCTTAGAGGAACAGGGTGCTACTGAGGGGAGTTTATGTCACTTCCAGCCAGGCAAAAATTATATGTGAGAATTCACACTGATGGGAAAGAGATGGCATTTTCTCTGTGAACTGTCTGTAGCAATCCTTGCTGGGGTTCCAGGAAAGGGGTGCATATTAAGCTGGCCACCCACTGAGGAGGTCTGAGATTCCCCTTTGGATAGGGTGGCCCAAGCTGCACATGGGGAATAAGAAACTTTCCTATTTAGATGTTTTAGGAGCACCTGGAGTCCTTGATGAGCTGCACCTTGATTCCCCACTGCACCCAGCACTCAAACCTGTCTAAAATATAACATCCCAATTCATACCAAATAGAAGCATACTACCTGAGAAAGCAGGAGAAAACCATATTTCAGATTCCTCCCAACACAGAAGGCCAAGAGATAGCTGAATCCATAAAAGAGCCTTCCAAGTAACTGATGATATCTTAATCTAGTTAACTTAGTACAACCCTGCCAAGAATAGGGTTTGTTAGAGTGCAGAGTCCAGTAATCATGTAAAAGTTAAAACTTTATGACCAGAAGTTCAACTCCTCCCCCTTAGTTCATAATTAATCTTTCTTCAGTAGTTACTCCTAGTCTCTTCACAGTGGTATTCTTTACACTAATCAAATATTAGGCTTCACCTAGCTCCATAATGACCAAGGTTATTTGCTCTCTTGGTCTGCAGCAGTCCATAGCCATGCTTCCAAACTGTTTATTAAGAACACTAACTGAATATGCCTACTTAATAGCCCCAATCTAAGCCCTCACCCCAGCTTCAACAGTATTAATTTGTAATAATTGCTACTACATTTTTAGTTATACATAATTCATCTAGCATAATGCTATCATGCTTTATGAAACAAAATACCATTAATTACTACATTCATTCTCACTACAATATTATCATCAGGAGGCCTCCACCAAGGACTCTTACCCAAATGAGTATTCAAAAAATAAACACAGTTGTACAATTTTATCAAAACTCATAATCATTGCAGCACTAAATATTTCTGAATGCATGACTAAACTACTCAATCTGACTAACCATATCCCCCCTCAATATGGAAAAGAATTCAAAAACATGAAATAATGTTCATAGCATTAAGCATAAAATCAAAATTGCACCTCTAATTCCAGAATTGTCAACATTTGAGCAAAAACGTAGGTTAGTGAGGACCAAGGACCTTACAAATTCTCAGGACTGTTCACTTAATTGCTCAAAAAGAATTTCAAGACTTCATCCTACATTAGTTGAAAGCAAGCACTTAAATTCTTTCCAGACTTGCTTTCACCATGAAATTTTAGTTATCAGATAAAAAAATAGTCAATTAGCATCAGTCTGCTCCAGAACTTCAGGGCTGAAAGTCAGAGAAGTCCTGACAGAACTGAAGCTGCCTCACTGAATTTGCAATTTAATTCAATGTGTTATTCACTACAGAACTTGGCAAAGAGGATTCAACCTCTGTCTTTAGATTTACAGTCTAATGTTTACTGTCATTTCACCCATGTTCAAGAGTTGCTGCTGATTCTCATCAAGCCATAAAGTCAGGGCACTTGACACAACCCTGCTACTCAGTGCTGGAACAATGGGAGCCTGCTTGAACTTTGTGATCCATGCCAAAGAGCCAGCCTGACCTTGACTAGATCCTCAAACCTACCTTGGAGCTGTAACTACCCCTTGCTGCTCTCAGGTATCATTTTTCCACAGTTAGACCCATTCTTACTGAAGGATTTCAGAAGCTGATTGGTTCCTCTAAAAATTGGCAACCTTTAGGAAAAAAGGCAAAACGTGCAAGCTGGCTTTAGATCTGGGCATCCAGCAGGGGGTGCGGGAGAGAAGAATCAAAAGAGGGGAGGCCCTAGAGGACAAGGGACTGGGGTGAAGGATCACTGCACTATGAGAGTGGGAGGACTACAGGCACTACACCTGAGGTAAAATGAGCCATGATGTAAGAAATTAATTTTTAAAAAATGGCAACCGGATATAGCATCCCCCAGCAAATATTTGACTCCTTTTCATTCCTACCTCTACTCACCTGGTCCATAGCTGAAGCAGGACCTAGAACAGGAATGGCGTCTCCACCTTTCTCTGGTTATCAGGTGCACATAGGAGCTTCCATTGATCTAACCACCACACCCGACCCTCCCACCCCACCTCTTCATTTAGCAGGTATTCTCCATTTTGGGTGCTATTAATTTTATTGCCATGATTACTAATATAAAATGCCCAGCTTTCTTGATATCAAACTGACCTCATCATAGCCCCACTGTTGCTATCACTACTCCTGCTCTTGGCAGCTGGAAACACTACACATACCATCTAGCAACCATTTTCTTCATCCCTGCTGGAGAAGGGAACCCAATTGTTTACCAGCACTTAACTCTGATTTCTGGTTATCCAGA
This sequence comes from Uropsilus gracilis, assembly GCA_004024945.1. Lineage (NCBI taxonomy): Eukaryota > Metazoa > Chordata > Mammalia > Eulipotyphla > Talpidae > Uropsilus > Uropsilus gracilis. The sequence goes on along the minus strand of PVHY01029029.1, from coordinate 10,788 downwards.
AGTATATCTTATCCCACCAAGCTTAGGAATAATTTATTAAAAAATAAAATTATTTCATAACATACTAATGAGGGGGGGAGTATTTTTGGGGTATAACACAGGGTGTGTTTGAGACATAACACCCATTACTTTCCTACGCTTTACCATATGAGCCCAGCACAGAGCCACAGTGGGATAATGTTGACATGGGTGCATATTTCACAGCAGTTCTATTTACGTATTGCCATTCCTACAGAAGTAAACCTGTTTGGTTGACCAGCCACCCTTCATGGAATGATTTAAAAGAACACTAGTCATACTAGTAAAGCCAGATTTCATTTTCTTTTGACAGTAGGAGGTTAACAAGTATCATCCTAGAGACTTAGTCACTATTGGATATTGTTTTCTGTGATACATTATGGAGTAACACCTTTCCTTAGGGTCTAGAATAGCAGCATTATTTGCCATTACAAGAGGTTTTGTGCATCAGTCCTTCATTTTCATGTTCCACACTCAAGTAAAGATTCATTTCATAGTGATATTTCTAGGCATTAATATAACCACTCCACACCATTTCTAGTCTTTCCAGACTACCACAACATTACTCAGATTATCTAGCTCTACATACCACATGAAATACCATCTCATTTATACGTTTATTCATTCCATTAGCAGCAGTAACACCAACCATTGTTTTAATTTGAAAAGAATTTGCACCCAAAGGATCCAAAGTAGAATTAACAACCACTAATCACATATGCATGAATGTTCACCACCATGTACATGTGAAGAACCTGCTAGTTAAAATAAGGAATCAGGTCGGGCACGGTGCCTCGTGCCTGTAAGCTTCAGCCTATTAAGCAGCCAGGGCTAGGGATTGCGGTTCGAGTCCCTCCTGGGGCCCGTAGTGAGACCTAGTTCCAAAAAAATAGCTGTGCGTGGTGGTGCACATCTGTCATCCCAGCTACCTGGGAAGCTGAGGTTGGGGATTGCTTGATTCTGTAGTACCCCAGGCAATGAGAGCCTGCGGTTCCATGGGCAAAAATAGCAAGACCTAGTCTCCTAAATAAATAAATAATATAAGGAATCAAACCTTTGTCTGTTTTTAAACCAATTTCATAGCCATTGTTATCTTTCTAAATAAATGATATATTAGTAAAGCATCAAATAACTTCATCATAAACTAGAGATTCAAACATTTTGTATCTTTATGGCAGATGCTTTCCAACGAGGCTTTCAAGACACAACATCACCTATTAGAGAAATTTTACATTCTCATGACCATACACTATTTTTCTTAACTCCTAGTCCTATTATTTCATTAAAATTAATAGCTAAATTAATTCACACAAGCATGATAGATGCAAAGGAAACAAATCAAATATTTCTACCATAACCTCATTTTCATTGCCCTCCCATCACTACATATTCTTCCATAACAAGCAAAATTAATAATCCTTTTCTAGTTGAAAATCCATAGGCCCCAGTGAGTTACAAACTGAAGCCACAAGCACACAGACTACAGAGACCTACATTTCCATTCCTATCCATGCCTGCCGAAAAGGCTCAGGTAAAGAAAGCTTGTACTCACAGTTACCAGGGTGGGGGGGCATAGCAAGGGGTGCATGAGTCAGGATGCAGAGGCCAGAAGGAGCACAGAGAGTTTAGGCCATGACGTTTATTGGAGTCTCCACAGGCGGGCAAGGTAGCTTAGGACTGGCTAGCTGAATCATTTCAGCTGGTCCTAATAAAAATAATACAACCGCTCTGACCCTGAGCATGTTTGTGATCAATGCCAAAAAGAGAGTAGGCTCTTTCAGGAGACAGGCTGCACCTGGGGCTCCTGGAGAGGGCAGGAAGCTTAGCAGAGCTGACCACTGGTGGGACTCAGCACTGAGCATATGCTAACCAAGGTTAGAATGGAGGGAAGTTGACCCTCCATGTGCTCTTCACATCCAGATGCTAGAGCTCCTAGGAGCTGAGTCAGCAACTCCAGACCACGTCCAAGTATCATTTCAGACTGTTACTCTTCTTGCATTTGACCCCAGACAGTTCTCAGAGAACATGACCACGATAGCAATACCACACACTTCACAGGTGCCACCTCTCGTGCTCGTGTGAGGTTTATTTTTATTATATTTATTTTTTTTATTTCCGAGAGACTAGGTCTCGCTGTGTTGCCCGGTGTAGTCCCAATCCCATGGACACAAGCAATTCCCAGCCTCAGTCTCCCAGGTAGCTGGGATTATAGGCGCCCGCCACCACACCCAGCTGCTTTTTCAAGAGCCAGGTCGCGCTCTGTTGCCAGAGGGTAGTCCGCAACCCGCGAGCTCAAGCGATCCCTGTCCTCTTGCTTTATCCAGTGCTTGGATTATAGGCGCACACCTCCACGCCTGGCATCTTGTGAGATTGAGAGAAGTTGGTAGTGAGCCTGTCTGAGTGGTCATTATGGAGAGGCCACACGGACGCATGGGGCTTCTGGTTCAAGGTTGGAGGAGTCAACCCCACTCAGCCTACTAGCAGTAATAAAGAAAGGTGTCACTGGAAGTCAAAAAGCAAACAGCAAGTTGGAGTAGGCGGGGAGATGTCAGAGTGTGCTCTTGCTTATTCACAGGATCCCAAGCATGACCAGAAATGAATCTGGAACCATCACCTGGGCTGACCTCAGGGAGTCAGCTGTGCTGAAAGGAAGCTGGATGATGAGAAACCAACCACGCCCCGCCTTCCCTCCCAGTTTCGCTGTGATGGGCTCTCTTAAGAGAGTGCTGAGGCCCCGCTGTGAAGTCTAGGAGGCAGAGTTATTATTACACCCCGGTCTCTGGAGCACATCATGTATAACATCCCCTCATACGATGACATTATTTTCCTTAATTAATGAATAATTATGGACAACTCAAACCAGCAGACAGAATCAAACTTTTCATATACCAGCTTGCCTGTTAAAGTTCTTTAATATTAAGGTAAAAATGTCGATTTTAATGCAAAAATTTTTAATTATGGATTAATGCTTTTTTAATTACACTGATGTATCTTTTTTTTTTAATGGAGTACCAAGTAAAAACATTCCTAAAAGACCAGATGCCACAAACTTCAGGGAATGACTCATACCTGGAGAGATGGAGCTGAAGCCAATCAAGTTCACTTTGCTATGGCTGTTTGTTTCCAATCTATTTTTCCAATGAGGAAAGATGTGGCATCACAGGAACTAGAGAAATAGCCTGCAGGGAAGCCAGCTCCAGCAGTTCTGAAGTGTTATTACCCTTGCAACCCAATTTGAAACAGGTCATACAACTCACTCTGCCTGATATTCCAACTGCCTATGTGACTGTAGGCTTTCCAAATGAAATTCCATTTAGAATGAATGTTTATTCAAGGATAAGAAATTAAATGTTCACACTAAGTGAGTCTGGGTAAAGGATACACAGGTTTTCTAGCACTATTTTTATTTTTACAACCGTCATATAATTTTTACATTATCTCCAACTAAAAAGGATATTTAAATGCAATTGGGTATACAAATTTGGACTTCCAAAGAGAGATGGAATTTAGGAAACAAATGTGGAGGACTTCAGGACACAGATGGGGCTTAAAGTTATGAGAAGGGGTGAGCATATGGGAAGATGAAGGGGCCAGGACCACATCAGGGAACATCAACATCCAGGGATCAGCTGGAGGAAAAGGAGTTGGCCGAGAAGACAGGGAGATGGCTGGCAGGAAAGCAGAGCAGCAAGGTGCCATGAAAGCAAGGAAGGCCACATTTCAGGAAGCAGTGCCTGTGCCGAATGTTGCTGATGTTGCCTAAGATACGACCGTGGGCTTAGCAAGACAGAAATCATGAAGAACAGTTTTAATGGAGGCGTGATGAAGTCAGATTACAGTGCTTTGCATAGTCAATACAAGGTAGGGGAGTGGAGGCAGTGAATACAAATACCCTCAAAAAATGTGGCTTCAGGCCAGGCACGGTGGCTCGTGCTTGTAAGCTTCAGCCTATGAAGCGGCTGGGGCTAGGGATCGCGGTTCCAGTCCCACCTGGGGCCCGTAGTGAGACCTAGTTCCAAAAAAAATAGCTGGGTGTGGTGGTGCACGCCTGTAATCCCAGCTACCTGGGAAGCTGAGATTGGGGATTGCTTGAGTCCATGGTACCCCGGGCAACGAGAGTCTGCGGTTCCACGGGCAAAAATAGCAAGACCTAGTCTTAAAAAAAAAAAAAAAAATGTGGCTTCAAAAGAAAATGAGTCCACTTCCTACACCTTTTCAACATCCTCCAACCTCTGTCTTCCAGTAACTTCCTCAAATGGTTGGTCTCACAATGATACCCTCTCTCCCAACAGAGTTCTGAATTTATTCTTTTTACCAACTTCTATAATTTCTGTGAAATTCTGGATAGAAGTGTCCTCAATCCACCATCTTTTTTTTTTTTTTTTTTTTTTTTTTTTTTTGAGACTAGGTCTCGCTATTTTTTTCCTGTGGAACTGCAGGTTCATGTTGCCTGTGGTACCACAGACTCAAGCAATCCCCAGCCTCAGCTTCCCAGGAAGCTGGGATTACAGGCATGCGCCACCATGCCCAGCTATTTTTGGGAACTAGGTCTAACTACGTGCCCCTGGCAGGACTCGAACCACAATCCTTGGCCCCAGCCGCTGCTTCCCAGGCACCACCATGCCTGGCCTAGTCCACCATTTTGATCCAGAAAAATACATTAATTTACAGCCAATATATCATTAAATCCTCCCCCAAAATCTTGTGAGGTCAATATTACCATTTCTGTCCTAAAGATGAGAAACCTGTGACCCAGAGGAATAAACAGCCCCAGGTCACACTGTGAATTTGTAATACAGTGGAATCCACACCCAAATGTGTTTGTTCTGTTTTCAAAGTTTTCAAAGTTTCAGTCCACCCTATAAACATAATATGAAATGGAGCATGCAAAGTGGGAGTGGTAAGCAGCAGATATTTAGGGTTGAAAACAACCCTATGCTTCATACACTTGACTAACTTTAGTGCCTTCAATATATCCCTCTTATATTAGCCAAGTATCTCTTGAACTTCTCAGCTTTTCTCAGTTGAGTGAAAAACAAGAATCATGATTGTATTGCAAGAGGATTGTGGTGCCAAAAGACCAGGTTTGAGTCCAAGCTCTACAGGGTCTGGGAAACTCTTAATATCCTGCCATATAATGTGGAGTCAGGGGTGCTGCACATCAGCACCAGTGTATAAAAAGCCCTGGATCCTCAGAGAGACTCCTTAAAAGCAAGCACTCTGCACAGAACATCTCACTGGCTACCCAGGCCTTGCAAGAAATCTCTCAAACTGCAGAGAAATCAGGTATGTACCTCTCCAAAGTATGGGTTTTAGTCATGATAATCAAGGGTAAATTTATATTTGCATCAAGAAACACACTACATTTTGAACAAACCAATGTGTCGATAAACACTTGAGAAACATCACATTTACCCTGAAAAGAAGGTTGGAAGTTTCTGGAAGCAGGTTGGACCTCAGCAAAGCAGGCATGCTTGCCGATGTTGCTGACACACAAGGCTGTGATGTGTCGCTTCAGACAGAGTGACCACATTGACTATTGGTGCCAGAAGTTATATTTTCAGCATTTCATATGCTAATGTGGTAGCTTTTTACTCATATAAGTTGTTTTACTATATTGATTACACCTAGGAAGATGGTTGGCATCTGTGAGCATGATGAGTTGCTCATGCTCTGCAGGAAAGGAAATCTGTCTATATCATCCCAGTCCTGTGGTAGGAGTTGGGTACCTGGTTGTACAACTTGCAAAGTGGGTACTCCTTTGTTCTGGAGACACTGATCTGCTAATTCTTCTTAATAAATTCCCTCTGTTAGCCAAAGTATGTTGCTTTTTCTTCAACTGTGACTGAAAGAGGATCCATCCTTTTATTGGATAGAGAGGGGGTCCCTTTATGCCTTCTTATCCCAAATTCTGCCGCTCAAGAATGTATCAAGTATCCACTGTCTTTTGCCAGTGGTGACTATGGACAGAATGACCTCCCAGTGGTCTTTCTCTGAGGATAGCCTGATACCTGAGGCTTCCATTTCCCTTCTCAAACTCAAGACTTTAGCAATGTTCCACTTATTGTGAGCAAAACACCCCACTGTAGACGTGCAAGCTGGATCCCCTCTTTATCTTGGCTCTGTATAGAACGAGCTCTCACTCACCACCACCCCTTCTCTGGGGACTCCTTGGAGCCTGTGGTTTTCCAGCTGCCTTGCTGCTGAGTGTGGGAAAGGAGATAAAGGAAGAACATAAGTTTGAAATGCTTCCAGAAGCATCTCATAAGTTTGTCTCTTATTTACACGGGTTTGCAATTCTCTGCCTGAAAGCAGATACCGTCGTCACACCAGTCTGGGCTGACACAGGATGAATCAGACCCTGTTGAGCAATGGATTCCTCACAGGCTCCTGAGCTACCACTGACACAGAACCCAAAGCAACTAAACAGAAAAGCCAGTGATTCTGACAAGTGCCAGAGCCACGTCTGATGGCCACCCCCTCTGTCTGCTGAGTCACCATAGTGCACATCCTCCCCTCCACAGATGACTGTGCCTGAAAAGCCTGATGCCTTCCCAAAAGCCTCCCCACATTAATTACATATATGTCTCTGGATCGTGGTGACAGTGAGTGCCAGACCCAAGAGATTATGCTTGCCTGCTCCCATGGGCATCAGATTCTCCTCTTTTCCAACATTCTCATCTTTTTCACTTGCCTTACCCCATTGATGTACCACATTGGTATGACTCACAGTTTTCCTGAGGTGGGGAAGGATCTTGATTTTGTAATCAAGGAAAGAGTGAGGCCTGGAGCAGACAAGAGGGACTTGTCCAGAACTGTGCCAAGCCAGGGCTCCTGATGCCCATTCAGGCTTATTCTTTGGTGGAGAAAGGTTCCTGTCTGCTCCCTTTGTTCTTTCAAGCACAAAGTAAAACATTCTTTGCCAGCATATCACTGTCAAGGCATTCACCAAGGCAGTTACATCACTAGGATCTAGACCAACAAAAGGAGGTTGAAGTTTTGCCCTCTAAGAAATGGCTCGTTCTTCAAACAAGACGTGTGTTACTCTGGTTATTATCCCCTGGGTCCTTATCTCTTTCTCCAGGTGAGACTGGTCTACTCTAAGGCTGGGAGAGCGTCCTTTCCCTGGGCTGCTCTAAAGGAGATCCAATAGAGAGGTGGAGAGTGGGAGCAAGGAGGAATCACTCAGTTCTATCTTCCTAGGCCTTACAGGCCAAAATAACAGAAGCCAGGCCAGGCTGAAGGAGATGGTCACCCAAGGCTAGCTTGGCCCAACCTCTCCAGGGTTAGGGCAGAAGGCCTTGGAATGCTCTGGATTTACTGTCTCCTACTACAAAAGCTTCACTTCCATTTTCCTTTCCCAACCACAAGCTATAGTATTTGAAAGATGCAAGACTTTAGAGATTATTCCCTATCCCTCCAGGGGATCTTGCTTCTCAAACAGAAAGTCAAGCAGAGATGTGCTCTGGAATGTGATGTGGAGAATACACTTGGGATTCGTATATAAGGTTCTTTGGTTCAGCTCAAAACCCAGCATGTGGAATTCAGGAGAAAAATAGCTGGAAAGCTCCCAAGAGCTGGTCCTGCAATTCTTCTGAATTCACCCGCCATTAACCAAGCCAAGTGTTCAGAATGGATGAGAAACAGAGCAGCGGTCAGTTGGTTTTAGAATCCAGCTCTGATGCTCGCACTCCCTGAGAGACGCCCAAGCACCCTGATCTCAGTTTCTGAGATGCTGACGTCGATGAGGGTCCTCAGAAGCAATGAGTCTCTAAGGAAAATCTGAACCTCATTTAAGCCATCTGGTAGGTCTCTGACAACAACATCTTTTTCAGTTTCCCAACTACTGAGAAAACACAAGGCCCCTATTTCTCTCCACTTTGAAGTCACTAAAGTTCATTCTGTAGTCACAGTCTCCATCTCTCTCTGACCCCCCACTCCCCCAGGCTTTCCTCTCCTACAAGGAGCTGACTCGGCCTGAGTCAAGTCTCCAGGACTGGGGGCCAGAAATGCAAGGTGTGCCATGACAGGCTAGAGTCCATGCCAGTCATGCCCTGGAGTGGACGCCATAGCGTTAGGCCAGGAAGGGATGAACAGGCCACTCTTGGTGAGAGAAGCATTAGGCTAACTGTTCACACTCTAATCCCCAGAACCTGAGAGCAAGTTACCTTACAGGACAAAAGGGATTCTGTAGATGTGATTTCAAATGATTGATCTTGTGATAGAATTGTCCTGAGGCTCTGGGTGTGGCCAATGCCACCTCAATGGGTCCCTGTAGTAGGGTCACATTGAGCAGCAGAAAGATGTGGTGATGGAGCAAGAGGTTGGAGTGTTCAAATACTATACAAAATTAGCAACAATATAAGAATAGAAGTTTTTTAATTTTCAAAAAGAACCCTATATATGAATCTCTAGTGTATTCTCCACATCATACTCTAGAGCACATCTCTGCTTGACTTTGTTTGAGAAGCAAGTTCTCCTAGAGGAATAGGGAATAATCTTTAAAGCCTTACATATTTCAAATACTATAGCTTGCGATTGGGAAAGGGATGTGAAAGAGAAGCTTTCCTAGTAGGAAACAACATACCCAGAGCATTTCAAGATCTTCTGTCCTAACTCCAGTAATGAGAGAAAGGGGCCACTCTTGAAAGAACACAGAGGACTTCTGGAAACTGAAATGAGCAAGAAATTACATTCTCCAAAAGCTTCCAGTCATGCCAACACCTTGTTTTAAATTTCTAAGTACTGAAAATTAAGAAAATATTTGCGTTAACTTAAGTTACTATGTTTTTATGGAAAATTATTCTTAGCAACAAAGGGAAATGAAAGAGAGATTTTGGCTTAGGATTCACAGAACCAGGAGGAGTGAGAGTTGGGAGAGGTCTCTTATATCACAGCTCTTACAGTACCAGGTGATTCATTGACAGCAATAGAAATGCCCGCTTCACCTGGCTTACACACAAGACATCCAAAGGCAGGTGGAGCCAACAAGTAGGACTAGTTTGGTGACTGCTGGTATTACTAGGGAGCTTGATTCCTCCCATCAATCTCAGCCACAGATGGCTGCCTGTTCCTGAAATTACATTGCCAAGGCATGTGGGAAAAAAAATCATTTCACCTTTGAGTCTCTTTTTAAGGAGAAAACTTCCAGAACACCCACTTACAGGACCTATGCCAGCAGTTTTCCCCTCACATCTACCTCACTGGCTAGAACTGTGCCACATGTCCAGCTTAAACCAACGATGGCAAACAGCGTGGAGCACTTCAATGAGTTCAGACCAACTGGACTCACGGACCAGTCTTCCTGAAGCATTTGTCTCTTAGTAGGTAGATAGGAGAATTAAATCAGGCTGTATTAGCTCTAATGGAGGATGTAAATCTGTGCTGAGTAAGCACCTCAAAGTGTTTACTCCACAGTATTTGGTGTGAGCCTCACAGAGACCCGTGGTTTCTCTCCCTCTTGCTCCAGACACTTCTGGCATTTGCACAGCCTGCTCTCTGTTCACCTAGCTTTTACCTTCCATCTAAGGAGGAGAGATGCAACCAGTCTATCTCAGTGAACTTCAAGCGTGATCTGTGAGCTTCAACCCTGCCAACCACCTGAGAACTCTCTTACCTAGCCACCAGTCTTAGCCTGAAGCATGACACCTGATGGATCCACCTAGGTCTCAGAGAGCAGGGCTGGGCTCGGCCACCTCACTAACATATTCCACATGTAGCCACAGCTAAGAGGGGCAACAGCCAGGCCTACTTTCCTCGTGAAGCATCTTCTCTAGCTCAATGGCTTCGCTTCTCTGCCTGCCAGTCCCATTATGCCTGTGCATTACTCAACCTGTGTTACCTGAAGATGCTGAAACTCGCTCTCTGAACCGCTCATGCTAGGTCCTAGGTCCCTCTCGCCTGGTGGCACTGCTTCCCTTCCCTGTCTCTGCACCTCAGAAAGGCATCGTGGTGTCCCAAGTACAGAGGATGCTTGCACTTACCACACTGTCCCCTACCTTACTACCTTACTCCCCTGCCCATCCATGAGGTGGGAGAGGAGAGAGATATGCAGGAGGAGAGAGATATGCAGAGGAATAAAGAAAGAAAAAGAAGCTGTGTGTTACATGGTGCCATGGATTGTGTCCTGAAAAAGAAGAGTCTTGCGTGGGGAAACTGGTACAATTCTGATCAAGCATGTAGAAAGCTAAATATGTGTCCACTGTGAATTTCTTAGCTTGACAAGTGACTGCGATTGTGTAGGATATTAGTGTTGGGGAAGCTGGTGAAGGGCACATGGGAACTCACTGTACTGTCTGTGCAACTTTGCTGTGAATCTATAATTACTCGCAAATTAACAGTTTTTCAAGAAAAAAATCAAATCAGATCCCCTCCCTTGCTCCCTTGTTGCTCTTCTAAGCCAGGACCACCTGAGAACCCTCTGTGCCACCCACCCTTAGCACCAGTGCTTGCTGGGGGAAGAAACCATACAGTTTCTAACCTACTGGTATTAATAACCACCCCGAAGAGAGGGGGTGGTTGACTAATGGATGGGAACTGTGGAGGTTAAAGAGGTTTCTTCACTGCAGAATTTCTCAAACCACTAAAGTTTCTTAACTCCTATGGGCTACATCTTAAGGCACATCCCCAGAATTCTTTAACAAGTGGTTTTCTTACTCTCTGACTGGGGGCTGGCTCCATGGCTCAAGGCTCTTCCAGTCCCAAGATGGGTTGAGGCCCTAGAGACTCTCTGGAGTTTTAGCATCTCCTTTTTTTCTTTTCTTTCTTTCT
>PVHY01029028.1:0-14680 GCA_004024945.1 Uropsilus gracilis | reverse complement strand
ATTTCTTCCGGGGCCCACAAACCGTTCGAACCCCGAAACCCTGCTAGGACCCAGGAATACGGACCCCAGAATCTTGCTCCCCAAGTGCTCGGGGAGTTCAAGCCCCCAACGCTTCACTCAGACCCTGGAGTCCAGGCCTGCAGCCGCCTCTTCTCCCAGATCCAGGAGTCTGACCCCTGGCCGCCTGTCCGAGGGTGCTCGGGGACAGACAAGACCCCCGTCCCTGGAAGAGGGTTGAGCGAAAGCAGATGTATGAACGACAATCCCCACCAGCCCCCGGGATACAAGCGCAGACGGCGGCGCGTCCGGAGGTCGCTTTTGGGACTCGGAGCTTCGCCCCCCAAAAACAACTCACCCCTCTCTCTGTTCCAGCTCCATCGCTCCGCCGCTTCGGGCGCCCGCGGCCTCGGAACGCCCAGCCTCGCCACCTAACCTCTAGCTTAAGCCGGTCGCGAAAACTATCTGTCCCATCAGGCTTCGCGGCCCAAGGAACCGCTGCGCCCGCGGGGACCCGTAGTTTCCGGTTTCCGGCTCCGCGTCCGCCCCTCCCCCCCACCCCGCGTCCCGGCTTCGAGGTCTGGCCCTTTCGCGGGACGCCCGCTCCTTCGTTTGGGCGGCGGCGGTTCTTATGCTTGTCTGGACGCCCCCGCCGCCCGCCCCCGGCGATTCTCCGAGGAGAAAGCCCTGTCTACGGCGGGCCGGGCGCCGCCCGAGCCTCCGAGCCTCTGCCTGTTCGCCCTCCTCCCGCGGTTGCCAATAAAGTTGTTGTTGCAACGGGAGCCGGGGCGCGGGACGCGGACCAATCAGAAGGCAGCTGGCTCTCGCTCGCGGCGCAGGCTGTGCGTCATCACGGCGCGCCCGCCGCTGTGCGGACGCGGTTTTCCTAGTAACAGTTGGGCGAGGCGGCAAGGGGTGAGTGTGATGGGGGACATGAGGGCAGGACCGGCGGCCGTCTTGCCGGGCCCGGGCGGGACGCGGGTCAGGGGGAAGGCGGGCTTTCCTCTCTCGGCTGGCTGCTCGGACGTCTTGCGTGCCCAGACAGCGTGAGGACCCTGGAGGCACAACCCTCCCCCGATTTGGTTGCGCTCTGGTGGCCGGGGGAGGAGAGGGCTTCGGGCTATAGTTATTTAAATAACCACGGTCGGGGGGACGCGCCTCGGGGGTTCTACCGGGCGTGCGGGCGTGTTTCACCCGTCTGTCACCCACAGGCTACCTCGGTCTGGACTGCCGTTCGTGGGCCAGGGTGCTGCAATACATAGAACGAGCGCTCCAGACGTGTCGAGCCACTAACAGGTGAGGGGGAAGAGGCGGGCAGCATGGTGGCGCGCGCCTGTAAGCGACAGCCTAGGAAGCCGCGGCGAGGACCGGAGGTGGCGGTTCGAGTCCTGCCCAGGGCAACGTAGCGACACCTAGTTCCCCCAAAAAAATACAGCTGGGCGTGGTGGTGCGCGCCTGTCATCCCAGCTACCTGGGAAGCTGAGGCTGGGGATGGCTTGAGTCCGGGGTACCCCGGGCAACGGGAGTCTGCGGTGCCCCGGGCAAAAATCGCGAGACCTAGTCTCAAAAAAAAAAAATAAATAAAAAGGTGAGGGGAAAGAAGTTAGTGAGCTAGAGAATTGTGAGAAGGACTCAGGGACGGGGAAGGGCGGAGGGAGAGGCTGGCTGGAGTCAAGCAAGGTCTTCCTCCCTGCTCAGTGGCGTTGTTCTGGGCACGAGGAGTAGTGAGCGTGCGTGAACGTGCGTGTCTTGCAGAAACTTTGCCTTCAAGGCTCTCTGCTCCGGGGTCAGAGAGGCGCGAGAGGCCCCAGACTCAAGAAACAGCGTCCACGCGGCACTGTTTACAACAGCTAGGCTAGAGAAGCAGCCTGCATACCGCCTGACAGGATTGAATCAAGTGGACATGATCTGTCCACATGATGAAATACTGGTCAGCCATAAGGAAAGATGACATGCTGCCGCTCCACAAAGCAAAGTGACTCAAGGGGATTATTCAGAGTGAAGTGTGCAGGAATGAAGAGAAATATGGGGCAGTCTCATATGGTTGAGTAATACAAGGAGATAAAGCAGATGAGCTGATGAAACGAGCAGTTGTAAACTGACGGATTCTGATAACCTCCCTACTTGAGGTTTCTGAGGTGAAGAGAGAAGGGTCAAGTGGACATAGGGGGTAGTGAAGGAGGAGAAGTGGGAGAGACAAATGGTAGATGTAGAAGAGTAGATGGCATGAAAGAATTAAAAAAGAATGAGAGGGTAAAACTTACGATGTGTGAGTTATAGCTGTGTATGCACTGGTTTTATCCTGGCAAGGAGGCTCACACAGAAGGGAGTAAGGAAGGAGTTTGACTTACGGAGAGGAGAGACTGGCAGAGGGAAGAGTTCTTAAAAAAAAAAAAAAAAAGGCAGAAAGGGTAGAGGGGTGGGGTGTCCCTTCCAGAACAGTGCTGCCCACCTTTTCTCTTTCATGGGACTTGTGGAAGATACGCGTGTTTGCACAGCACTGGGGTGGATGGGGAGGCAACTTGTGGTCAACGGTGGCCTCCTGGGGGGTGTTATCCTACGAGACCCTGCCTGGTGTCCCTGATGGCTGAGGAGGTCAGTGTTTTAGTATACGTCACCCATGCTGTTATATGCTGTTAGGGCTCAGCATTGGAGAGGGGGGGATTTTAAGAGGGCGAAGAAGACATGAGCAGAGGCCACCTCATAAAGGAGAAGATGTCTCTGAAGCGTCAGGGGTGTGGGCCTGAGAGGCATGGTCAGTCTTGTCCAGGGACGTGAATGTGACCAGGGACCACATGGATTCCAGGAGGCGTGTAGGTGGATTCATCCAGCAGGTGTCTGCTTGGCACCTGTTACGTGCCAGCTCCCCTGGGAGTTGGAGACCTAAGCCTGTGACATTGCCTGTTCCCATTAGCCTGCTTGCTAATGGGGTTGTTGGGGGACCAGGGCCTCCTGAGGGAGAAGCCCCTAGTGGGAATGAGGCAGACTTGTGGGGAACCCCACTCTCCCACCACAGGCTACAGGATGTCTCTGGCGGACGAGCTCCTGGCTGATCTGGAGGAGGCGGCCGAGGAGGAGGAAGGAGGAAGCTATGGGGAGGAAGAAGAGGAGCCAGCCATCGAGGATGTGCAGGAGGAGACGCAGCTGGACCTCTCTGGGGACTCGGTCAAGAGTATCGCAAAGCTGTGGGACAGCAAGATGGTGAGCAGACCAGCAAGAGGCAGGGGGCGTGGCGGTAGGGGCGGGGGCCCAGCAAGGGTCCTGACCCACCTCCTCCTGACCAGTTTGCAGAGATTATGATGAAGATTGAGGACTACATCAGCAAGCAGGCCAAAGCTTCGGAAGGTACGCTCCCACCCACCCCTCCCTTTGCAGCCTCCTGCTGGACCTCCTGGCTCTCTGGCTGCCATGACCCAAAGGTCAGATCTGCTTCCTTGCAGCTGCCTTCAGAGCCTTCTCTTTCTTCCCAGCCCCCACCCTTCTCAGATACCTTGTATCGTAAAGCTGAGCTTTGGCTCTTGGGTTCACTGTTTGTGAGGGCCTGTGGCTGAGGCCTCCCCAACTGCAGAGATTTGCCGCCCAGTTGTTGGCGTTTCGCCACACCTGTGAGCTGCTAGTCTGATGGTCCCTTGATGTATTCTTGAAGTCTGTGCGGTCTTTCTGGCACTATCTAAGGGGGGGCTCGCTGCTACTGTGGCTGGGGGCCAGTGATGGTTGGTGGATAGGAAGGACTGCCAGGGCATTGCCGGGCCCTCTTCTCCCTTCCTGGCGTGGCTTGCATGGGATCACGTCTGAGGTATTCATGTCAGCTCCGGCAGCCCTGCATACCCCCATTCTGCCAGTCTTTCCTATCGAGGTGGGCTCTGGAACGGGACTGTTGCTGGCAGGAAGTCATGGAAGCTGTCAGGCCTGGGAGGGGGTTTGTTGGTAGCGTTTCCAGGAGATTCACTCTGAGGTTTTCTCGGGGTGCCCTGGGCTGAGCCTGCTCGGAGAGGGTACAGGCCCAAGTGCAGGCCCAAGTGCAGATAGGCTGGTCTGGGACACTGGCTGGGCAGGGTCAGCTGTGAGGAGAGGGCACCCCTTGTGTCTGAGTTGACCTGTGAAGTGCACTGGTCAGACTGGGGCGGGACCACCTGCTGGGAAGAGGTGCATGATGGGGGTATTACCTCATCTCGGTTCGGAGAGCTGTGGGGACCCCTCTCACGTGACGTTTTCTGATGTCACCTGGGACAGGGTGGGGGAAGTGAGCGGGAAATGTCTCCAAATTGGGTAGCTATTGAGTCTGTGGTCATGTGGGGAGTGCATGGTGAGCCAGGAGACTCTCATCCTCCTTAGAGCTGAGAGGAGGCTCCCCATGCTCCTGAATCGTCCCAGCAGCCTGGGATGCAGGCCCTGTGGGTCCTCGGGGGCGTCTAGGCCGTGAGCAGCCTGGGAAGCCAGGAGAGCATTTAGATTCAGGGTGAGACAATCTAGTAGGGATGGACCTGGATTGTAGACTGGAGGGAGAAACGGGGTATTTGCAGACAGATGCTGGCTATCTCTGCGTCTGTCTCTTCCGCCCCTGCTCCCCCGTCTCCTTGGCTGCAGGCCTGGCTCACCCTCACACCCCGATTTTCTCGCCCTCACAGTGATGGGGCCAGTGGAAGCAGCCCCCGAATACCGTGTGATCGTGGATGCCAACAACCTCACTGTGGAGATCGAGAATGAGCTGAGTGAGTGCCTGCAGGCGGGCTGACTCCGGCCTTTCTGGGGGAGCTTTCTCAGAGCCCCTGTTAGCTCACACTCAGGCGTGGCTGCTGTCACATGCTTCCTGTCAGAGAGACGTTCTCCTCTGCTGTGACTGTCTGGGGAGCCTCTGGACCTCAAATGCCCCGGCTCTGTCAGGGGGGTGAATGTTTGGGACAGTGGCAGAGTCAGCCTGACCCCTCCTGGACCCTTCTCGCCCTGTCCCCCCCAGACATCATCCATAAGTTCATTCGGGACAAGTACTCAAAGCGGTTCCCCGAGCTGGAGTCCCTGGTCCCCAATGCGCTGGATTACATCCGCACAGTCAAGGTGAGTGCTGTGCTGGGGTACGTTTGGGGGGGGCGGTTAGCAGCTGCTCTGCCAGTTCATGTGGGAGGGGCCGGCAGCACCACCTGGCGGACCTCCCCCCCTTGGTTCAGGGCTGCAGGAGAGGCTCCCTGGGCTTGGCTTTTGGCTGGAACATTCCCGGCAGGAGTAGGGTGATTGAAGGGAGCAGGCTGAAGAGCAGGAGGGAATGGGGCTGCAGCCTCAGCACCTGCACACTCAGCCCTTAGCCCCGCTGGGCTGGATGGCATGCAGGAGAGTGTGGCCTGGAAGGAGGGCTCCCCCAGGGGCCGGGGCAGGGGCATCTGACCCAGGCCCAGAGGCTGATGGCGCTGCTGAGCAGAGATGGGGAAAGAACCCTTAGACTGAAGGGGCCGGGACACCTTCAGGGGAGGAGACCAGATGCCCCTGCCTCTGGGCCTTGAGCCATGCTGGGGGGGGAGGGGCTCGGACCAGGGGGCTGCCCTGCTGAGCCCCAACCACCTGGCCGCCCCCCAGGAGCTGGGCAACAGCCTGGACAAGTGTAAGAACAACGAGAACCTGCAGCAGATCCTGACCAACGCCACCATCATGGTCGTCAGCGTCACCGCCTCCACCACACAGGGGTGCGTACCGCCAAGGGAGGGCAGCGCTGGGGCCAGCCTGGCCCTGACAGCCGACGGTTCTCTTGGCGTCCTGGTGCCACGGTGTCCCTCGCCTAACAGACTGCTTCAAACCCACGCCTGCTTAACAGGCCTCCTGTGAGCCGCGGCCTGCTGGGCTCCGGGGTCCCTGGCGAACGAGGACACCCCTGGCCTGTCCCTCCTGGAGCCTGTGGTCTTGAGGGCCGGGCAGAGGGGAGCCTGTAGCTGGGCGAGTCTTTGTCCTGTGTGCCTGCGCTGGAGCGGAAGTGGCCGTAGTGTGTGGTGCGGGACGCGGGTGTGCTGGGCCCAGTGGGGGAGAGCCCCAGCCCGTTCCCCATCCCCGGAGCCGGTGTGGTGTTGCAGGCCCGGGCTGCCCTGCGCAGCTCCTGTCCGGAGGGTACAGGTGTAGACAGGCACAGGGCAGGAGATCCAGTGCCGGGGCTAGAGAGGGCTGGCTGAGCTCCCTCGTGTGGGAACAGGCTGCCCTGCTTGCCGCCAGGTAGTGGTGATCTGGAGCGTTCCTGTGGGAGCTGGGGCATGGGGCAGGACCTTGGGTGCACCAGCGCGGCCCAGCCCTGCAGCCTGAGGCCTGACCCATGCCCCTGGAAACAGCCTGTCAGCCGTTGGCCCGCATGCTTCCCCAGGTGCCCGCCCAGCTCCTGGGTGCAGGCACTCCTGGAGGCAGGCAGGGGCAGTCTCCCAGTGGGCGTCTGGAGAGCGGGGTGGCTCGCGAGGCTTGAGGGACACCTCGGAGGGAGGCGGCCGAGGCAAGACTCAGCTGCTGCTGAGGTGGGGGGGGGGGGTCAGGGCAGGCTTGGCTCCTCTGGCAGAGATCAGGGTGGGAGGAGTCAGGCACTGGCCCAGAGTGACGCCACCCAGCTGCCCTGGCTCCTAGGCCGCAGGCGTGCCCCCATGTTTAGGCTGCACAGCAGGGGCGTGGGGTCCCCACCACGGCGGGCTGCAGGTTGGGGTGCCGTCTGCCACAGCCGCCCCATACCCCCGTAGGCAGCAGCTGTCAGAGGAGGAGCTGGAGCGGCTGGAGGAGGCCTGTGACATGGCACTGGAGCTGAACGCCTCCAAGCACCGCATCTACGAGTACGTCGAGTCCCGCATGTCCTTCATCGCACCCAACCTCTCCATCATCATCGGGGCATCCACAGCCGCCAAGATCATGGGTGAGGTCTGGGCCCAGCGGGGAGGCTGGAGGGGGGCGTCCTCGGCAGTGACGGTCCCAAGCTGAGTGACCGCAGGAGTGTCGCTGGCCGCCTGTGCATCGTGGGGGGGTCTGGCCCCAGAGTCCCGGCACCACAGCCATGTCCCTAGGTGCTTTCCCTGTCAGCTCCTGGCAGGGCGTCACAGAACAGCCGGCCTGCGCCTTGCACAGAAGGTCTGGGCCCCGGCAGAGCTGGGGGCAGACAGGCCGCAGGGAGGGTCGGCCTCGCTAAGCGTGCTCTGTCTCCTGCACGGCTGCAGGCGGGACCCAGCGGGCGCCCCGCTCCCTGGGCGCTGTCTGCGGCCCCAGAGTGCACCCTTGGGCTCAGTCCTCCCGCTGCAGACTGCTGGGGCTTTGGCCGGTGGCTAGCAGCCAGCGCTACTCGTGGGCTCCTCTGAACCACCCGCCTGCCAGGCCCACGTCAGGCTGTGCTCCGTCCTCCAGAGTGCCGGGTGGAGCTGGCAGGGGCAGGCCCGTCCCAGGGGACATCCGGCCCGCACTCCTCTTCCCACAGACAGGCTCCCAGGGCACCCAGCCCTTCCCACGTAGGCTGTGGGGCGGGATGACACCCCGGGCCCGGAGCAGGGTCGTGTGCACCCGGGGGCCCTGGGCCCGGCTCCTGCAGTCTTGTTCTGCTGCGGGCTCCTGTTCGCGCCCAGGCAGCTGCTTCCCTTCGCTGAGCCTGCCAGCCCCTCTGCGGGGAGCCGGGCGCGCCCTCCCCAGCAGGGTCCTGGGGAACAGCTGGGAACTCAGCGGGCGCAGCGCTCACTGGGCCCCGACCGGCGCCTGCAGGCGTGGCCGGGGGCCTGACCAACCTCTCCAAGATGCCCGCCTGCAACATCATGCTGCTCGGCGCCCAGCGCAAGACGTTGTCAGGCTTCTCCTCCACCTCCGTCCTGCCCCACACCGGCTACATCTACCACAGCGACATCGTGCAGTCCCTGCCCCCGGTAAGCTCGGGCGTGTCGGGCTGGGGCTCAGCGCCCAGCTGGGGCCTCGCCACCACAGTCTGCCCCAGGGGAGGGTGCAGGGCAGGGCCCGGGAGGATGGCGCTGGCTTCGGAGACCTCTCCCAGGACTCACTGTCCCCCTGTGCCCGCACACAAGCTGCCCGGCGGACCTGGCACGCCACGTCCTCTGTGGGGCTCCCTGCCTGCCCAGGGTGCAGTCGTGGAGGGACCGACTTTCACCTAAAGACCCCCCCCCCATACCGTGACTGCCCAGGTTGGCACAGACCAGTGCCCGGCGCCAGGGCCAGCCAGGCCCTCCGGGTTGGTTAGATCCCTCCGTAGGCCACTGCTGCGGGCTCTGTCGTCCCTGCTGGCACCGTGGGCACCATGGCCTGAGGCTGCAGCCTCGTGTGCCGGTTCCTGCGGGGCCCCAGCCCCTCCTGGCACAGCTCTACGCGGTGGGGTGGGGGTTACTCTTCATCACAAGGTTCCTGTCCGTCGCTTCGGCGGGCACACAGCCAGCGGGTTTCCAACACTCCTCAGAAGGCGGCGGAGGCAGCCTAGGGGAGCGGACGGACGGCCTTTGCTCCCTGCAGGACGGCTGGCCGATGGGTGGAGAGAGAGGCAGCGGTGGGTTTCGGGGACCCTCAGCCTCGGCTTCCCTCCCCACCGCTCCAGGATCTCCGGCGGAAGGCGGCCCGGCTGGTGGCCGCCAAGTGCACGCTGGCGGCCCGCGTGGACAGCTTCCACGAGAGCGCGGAGGGCAAGGTGAGCGACGGCAGTGCCGGCTGGCCAGCCGGCCGGGGAGGGGATCATGGTCTGCCCAGGCAGCCCCCGTGGGCGCTGTGCCCGTGGGCGCGGTCCCTGCGGCACACTGGCAGCCGGTGTGCCATCTGGCAGTGCCACGGGTCGCGTGTCAGGGCGCCCCTCCCAGGGCTCAGGCCAGTCCAGGGGCACCTTAGGGGTGGTGTTCGGTCAACCCCCGAATCCTGCAGTGGGCAGCTACCAGCGCCCGGCCGTGCTTTCTGTCCTGCGCACAGCTGGCCCCCGGTGTCCAGTTGGCCCCCCTCCCAGCCCCAGCCGGGCTCCCGCCCAGCAAGTGCCGCTTTGCAGGCCTGGCTGCCCTGCCTCGTGGGGTCTCAGCCTGCGGGGCAGCTGCTGTTCTAGCTGTGGAGGGACGTGGCCTCCCTGAGGCCTGTCCGGCGAGCGCCAGGGGAGGGCGAAGGGCGTGCTGGCGAGGGCGGCTCCTCGGGCAGCGTGACCCAGGCGGGGAAATCGCTCAGTGCCAGGCGGAGGCAGAGCCGGCGAGGCCGCCGGGGCGGGGCAGCTGGCGGGCGGGAGTGCGGGCAGGGCCCTGCAGAAGCGCCCGAGGCCTTCGGTGCCGAGAAGTGGCGGTGCTGCGCTGACCGCCTGCCCGGCTGGGCCCTGGCAGCTGGTGGGCGGGAGCGTCGGGCAGGGCGCTGCGCCGGGCCTGTCTGCACTCAGCCGCATCAGCCCCGGGGAGACCCTGCGACCTGAGCAGACGGCTCCTCGGCCCGACGTGGGCGCCACCCTCAGGAGCGAGCAGACCCCTGCCCCCCCCCTCCCCCAGGTGGGCTACGAGCTGAAGGACGAGATCGAGCGCAAGTTTGACAAGTGGCAGGAGCCGCCGCCCGTGAAGCAGGTGAAGCCGCTGCCTGCGCCCCTGGATGGGCAGCGCAAGAAGCGAGGCGGCCGCCGGTGGGTCCCTGGGGCCTGCAGGGGCGGGGGAGGGGCTTGCGCCCTCCCGGCTGACTCGGTGCCCCTGCCCAAGGTACCGCAAGATGAAGGAGCGCCTGGGGCTGACGGAGATCCGGAAGCAGGCCAACCGCATGAGCTTCGGAGAGGTCGGTGCCCTCTCCTCCCCGCCGCCGGCCTCCTGCCCTTCCTCCCCCTCCCACGCCTGCCTCCCCTGGGTGCTGTCCCCCAGCCGGCCAGCGGCCTCCGTGCCGGCCCCTGTGCATCCTCTCGCTCCTTGCCCACCTGCGCCTGCCCTCCCCAGCGCTCCCCTGCTGCCGGCCTCGTCTGCACCACCCGCCTGCCCTGCGCCACGCCTCCCGGCCCGCTCCGGCCCAGACAGCACGGGCGCAGCCCCCAGCTGTCAGCCGGGAGGAAGGAGCAGGCCCCAGCCCCCGCGGGTCCCCAGGTCACGCCGTGCTCAGTGCCCTGGGCCTCGCTGGGCTGGGGGCGGCTGGCCGTGGACCCGGCTCCGGGCTGACCTGGCGCACCTCTCCTTGCAGATTGAGGAGGACGCCTACCAGGAGGACCTGGGCTTCAGCCTGGGCCACCTGGGCAAGTCGGGCAGCGGGCGCGTGCGGCAGACACAGGTGAACGAAGCCACCAAAGCCAGGATCTCCAAGACGCTGCAGGTACAGCCGTAGGGCCGGGCGAGGGGCGGGCAGGGGCCGGCCGCTGGCCGCACGTGGATGACCCCTCACGACGCCCCCCTGCCCGCCCGCCCGCAGCGGACCCTGCAGAAGCAGAGCGTGGTCTACGGCGGCAAGTCCACCATCCGCGACCGCTCCTCGGGGACCGCCTCCAGCGTGGCCTTCACCCCGCTCCAGGTGCCCACCTGCCCGCTCTGCCCCCGCCCTCCGGCCCCCTCCTACCTGGGCACGTTGCGACCCGCAGCGACAGGGCCTCCCGTGGGCTCCAAGGGGACCCCCGGGTCCGCTACGCATGTGTTGAGGCCGGTGGGAACAGGCGCAGGACCGGCGGGGCCTGGGGCCGGCTGTGTGCGGGGACCTGGGTCCTCTGGCCCGTGCCCGCCGCAGCTCCTCCCGAGGCTCGGGGTCCCTGAGCCTGTGGAGCTGCTGCTTGGGGGGGGGGGGGCTGGGAAGTCAGGTCCCCTCTGCAGCTGCGCACAGGCTCAGTGTCCTGGGCCTCGCTGGGCTGGGGGAGCCAAGCGCTGGGTGCGCCTCCCACAGAGGCGCTGGGCTCCGACAGCTGACGTGGCCCGTGGGGCTGCTCTGCGCGGCGGGGAGGGTCCTGGGACGTCCCAGTTGCGGGCGCCTCTCGCCACCCCAGCCCGAGACCCCCGGCGCGTTGGCCGGGCCCGACTCCCTCACCGCCCGTGTCCCTCGCCTGCGCAGGGCCTGGAGATCGTGAACCCGCAGGCGGCCGAGAAGAAGGTGGCCGAGGCCAACCAGAAGTACTTCTCCAGCATGGCCGAGTTCCTCAAGGTCAAGGGCGAGAAGAGCGGCATCATGTCCACCTGAGGGCCGGCCTGGCCCTGGCAGCTGCCCCTGCAGGGGCTCAGGGCTCCGCCCCGCCGAAGGAGCCGGCCCCAGGAGCCCGCCCGCCACCCTCCCCTGGGGCGGCCAGGACAGCCCAGGCGGCACCGGACCCTGGCTCTGGGCTGCGGCCTCACGGGGGGCAGAGCCGCCCCGTCTGGGCTGGCAGAGACGCTCGGGGAAGGGGCAATTAAAGGACGCCACCAGGACTCTCTGGGGAGCGTCTTTGTCGGGACAGAGCTTGGGCTCCTGGTCCCCTTGACTTCCGCTCCGGGGGTCCCAGGAAGGAAGGGCCCCCTCCGCTGCCCACCCCGACAATGGCCTCCCCGTTCTCACGCCCGGCGTGGTTGCTGGAAGCTCCTGCTCCCGAGTCAGCTGACAGGTGCTCGGCACCCCCTCGCCGTGCGTGGGGGCCCCAGGCCCGCGCGGCCCCCGGCTAGCGCGTCTGGCTGCTGTTCCTGGGTGTGCCCGCCCCCGAGTTCCGGCGCGGTACAGACGGGGTCCTTCCTCCGCTGGGCGAGAGCCCGGCCCTGTCCGCACGCCTGCGTGGGCCGTAGGGTCAGGGCGCCCCGTGCTGCCTTGGGAAGGGGGCTCAGCCACGGCTGCCTCCACTGCAGCTGAAGGGTGAAGGCCGAGAGGCAGATGGCAGGGACACTCACGCAGCCCAGCGCCTGGCACCAGGTGACCCTGCGCTCGCAACGCCTTGAGGACGGCACCCTGGGCAGCACCCTGCCCCGGGGGGTGGCTGCAGAGGGAAGAACCCCCGGCGGGAGGGGGAGCCCCACTCTCCAGCTCCTGCCTTCTCCCTGGCCTCTCACGTGCTGGGGCTGGCCCTCCTGCCCGAGTCTTGCTCCTTCCGCCCCACCTGCGGGCGCTCCTGCTTCCCAGTCTCACTTCAGGCTCCGTGTTCGTCTCAGCCCCTCCCTGAACTCCTACCTCTGGCTGTCCGCTGCTCTGGGTCTCCCCTTGCCCCGGCTGGGTGTGTGCGGAGCCGGCGAGTCTGTCCTGATGGACGCCCCAGGTCACCTCAGGCCACACGCCCCTTCCCCCGCCTTTATCACTGAGCCTTTAGCGCCGTGCTGTTCGGGGGTGCTGTTCGGGAGTTGCCGGCCTCTGCTCCCAGCATCCGGCCAGCCAGGGCAGTAGGGAGACCTCTGGAAAGAGCCACCTGACCCGACCGTCCCACCTGGGCTTCGGGCAGGGGTTCAGTTGCTCTCTGGGGGTACTCAGTGTACGTTTCTGACAAGTTTTTGGGGGGAAGAGATGGTGTTTACACGGCTCATCCAGAGACACGTTTTGATTTGTTTTTTGTTTTTTGAGATTAGGTCTCGCTGTTTTTGTCTGTGGAACCGCAGGCTCTCGTTGCCCGGGGTACCACAGACTCAAGCTACCCCCAGCCTCAGCTTCCCAGGTAGCTGGGATTACAGGCGCGCACCACCACGCCCAGCTATTTTTTTGGAACTAGGTCTCGCTACGGGCCCTGGGTGGGCTCGAACCGCCATCCCTAGCCCCGGCCGCTTCCTAGGCTGAAGCTTACAAGCACGAGCCACCGTGCCCGGCCAGACACGTTTTGAGAGCCGGTGTTCTAGAAAATTCTGTCAGTGGTTCGCAGATCTGCAACGACTTCCCAGAAATCGGCCTCACTGGTCAAAAGCAAGAATGAATATAAATCATACGATAAAAAACAAAAGCAAGAAGGTCCCCCTTCCCCACTTGGGTGTGGCCGGGGTTGGGAACCCCAGCTGCGGACGCTGCTGCTGCTGCTGCTGCTGCTCCACGCGTGGTCCGTCCCCACCTGGACAGGTGCCCGAACAGCACTGCCTGGACCCCCTGCATCGGTGTCGCAGCCTGTGGTCCCGGTGGTCCGGGGGAGATGGCTGCCCCCTCCAGGGGCCGCACTTCGGATACGGAGCCTCTCGGTCAATCACCAGGACAAACGGGCAGGGGGGGGGGGCGCCTTGCGGGAACTCGGGCCAGGCCTTCGCGCCCTCGGGTCTGCGGCGGTGGGCGGACGTGGCGTGGTGACAGCCGCCCGCCGTCTTCCCCGTCAGGGCACTTGGGGTCCCGCCTTCGCTGCGACCCGTCCCGTGCCTCGCGGCCCCTGAAAGCGCGCCTGGCCAGAGCGCCGGTCGCTCCGCGCGTGCACGCAGGCACAAGCCACCCCTCCCGCCGGCGGCCACTCAGGCTTCCGGCCTGCGCGGCGCGGGCGGCGCGGCGGCCGGCGGGGGACGCTCGGAAGCGGCACGAGGACGGCAGGTGGGCAGACACCGGTCACCGGGTCCGAGGGAGCCGGGCTTCCCGCGTTCTCGGGCTGACGTCAAGAAGGTCGCCGCCGGGAGTCAGGGCGCTGAGGCCTGGAGGAGGAGGAAGAGGCAGGAAGCGGGTAGTTGAGAGACCGGAACCGGCCCACCTGGCCAGGACGCAGGGACCGACGAGCGTGAGGGGCCGTCCCAAGCCTCCGGCTACTTTCTGCTCCCGGTTTCGCACGCTTCGCAGACGGGGGCCGCCCCCTCGGCACGCTATTGGGCGAGCCGGGTGACTGACGACAGCCACAGCCAACGACGGGGGAGGGGGTGGGCCCTCTCGGCGGCCCCGCCCCCAGGGACCAGGGACCCGGTTGATTGGCAGGAAGGCTTCAGTTCCGCCCCCGCTTTGAAGGCACCTGTCCGTCTGCCATTAGTACGCGGCCTTTAACGCCCACTCGCCATGCCTTCCTCCGCTTTCCCCACCCACCGCCAAGAGCTACCAATGGCTCGGGGCAGAATGGACCCCGGGCTAGCCAATTAAACGCGGCCCTAAACTTGACGGACGACTTCCCGCCCCTCATCGGCTCAGCTCCTCCCCCCGGCCAATTGGTTCAGGAGAGGGGGGCGGGCGGATCCAATCGGCCCCGCACAGGCCTCTTGACTGACGTGTAGGGCCTCGCGCTGGCGTGTTGTGCCCTGAGGCGGGAGGAGGAGAAGGAGGAGCGGAGACGAAAACCTGAGCCAATCCTAGCAGCCTGCGCGGGAAGGCCAATCGAATGCCGCGCCTTGGAGCGACCGACCAATCCGAGGGAGGGGGCCGGCCGCATCCTTGACAGGAGCCAATGGCGCGCAGCCGAAGGGTTGGAGCGACGTGCGGCGGGAGCAATGACAGGCCTATTTTTGGGGCTGCGGGGCGGGCCGGCGCCAGAGACGAGAAGAGAGGAGGGGAGGCCTCCTCCGCCGCCGCCATCTTGGACCGGGCCCGGTCAGCTTCCGCGGAGCCATCGGCAGACGCCGCGGCCTCCCTTGAGCTCCGACCCCGTCTTCAGAACCACCCCGGGCCCATTCACCCCTACCCCACTTCCGCTCCGCGCCGCTATCGCGATAGCGCCCGCGCCTGGGGCGCGAGAAAAAGGCGGCGGGTGCTCGCCTCCCCCGCCTGTCGCGATACGCTCCTCAGCGGCGGCGCCAGCTCCTGTGGTGAGAGCGTCGGGCTCGACCGGGCCGGACCCCTTCCCCTCCCCTGGCGTCCCGCCGCCGCCTGTCGCGATATGGCCGCCCGGCCGGCCGCCCGGCGCCGGCCCCTCCACGCCCCCCCCCCGGCCCCCGCA
>PVHY01029027.1:0-14666 GCA_004024945.1 Uropsilus gracilis | reverse complement strand
GACTGAGAGACTGAGGATATTTGGGGCAATCTGGGAAAGGACTTTGGACAATGCTGGGAAAGGTTTTGGACAATGTTGAAGTATTCTGAGTCTTACATATTTTTTTTGTAATTATTAGGATAATTAGAAATCACTTTGTTAGAAATAAATTAGTCTGCACTGCACTGATAGTCTTGGTTTGATATTTTGGTTAAAAAGGCTGGAGATGCAAAGGAACTGCTTCTGAGAGAGAAGCAGGCAGATAGCGCTATCCAGTTAAGTAAGTCAGAAAGTCTTCATTTTACCCACTTTCAATAGGGGTTTTTGTTTGATGAAGGATTGAATTGAACTTTCATTGGTGAACTTAAGGCAGTATATACCTATGTTAATTTTCAGTGATACATATCTAAAACTTATGTATTTTATAATTCAGTGATACTTTAATTAAAAAAAAAACAGAAAAAAGGGAAAACTGCATGTCACCTCAAAACTATAAGTTCGTTATGGAAGAAAGAAAAGCTATTGAGCATAACAGAAATTTTGGAGTTAGTTTGTGTACACATGTTCTTTCCTTGTTGGAGAGTTGTATCTTATGAATCCATAAATAATGATTAAGGTGTTCAAAATTTTCTGTTCTATCTATGGTATAAATTTGCTGTAACATTAAAATATAAAAAACAAAGGAGAGTATTCTCAATATGTGGAAATGAAATCCATCCATTAATATTGTCACAAATTGCAAATAATAAGATTTATTCTCTCATTTTTTGACTGATAATATTCCTGTGTGTGTCTCTTTGTGTATCATATCTTCTTTATCCATTTATTATTGCATGCTATTAAATTTAAAATATTTCCCTGTACATTATACAGCAATTATAAGGAATTAAGACACTGTTATTGGTGGAAGAAATTCTGTTTTCACAAAGTATTACTGCTTTCCTCTTTGTGGAAACCTAACATAGATGACATGATGTTTTTTGATGGCTTAGTGTGTTTTTAAAATTAATTTGCATATTAGGTCCCTTACTGTAAGGCATTTTCATATTGAGCTGTAAAATCATGTGTTTTCATGGAATATACAAATTCTACTATCTTACATATATAAGAGTAGAAAAGACTAATGAATCTTGGATCTTGATAACCAAGAAATAACCTGTTTTCTCAGATACTGCTTTCAGATAGATTTTATCCCCATTTTGGGAAGGACGCAGCTAAGAAATAATTAAAGGACTTGTTCAAGGTGCTATATAACACAATTCATACCTCTCCTTGGCCTTTTATTAATTCAAGTGCTTACTCCCTTCCTCACGGGCTATGTGTCAGGTAGTTTTACTCCTATGGGGTAAGGTTATTCATTGTTTTAGTGTCTTGTAGGAAGTCATTGACACAACTTGATATAAAACTAAGGTATTTGACCCTGAGTTATGTTGAACTTTGTTCTTAGTATCAAAAGCAAACATAATGATTCATTTTAGTATTAATCAGTGTCTTTCTGCAGCCATATAATCTGAGAGTCACACATCATAAAATATTAAATAAACCAAATGAGTAAACTACTTCCTATCCCTGAGACTAGTTGATGTATTTATCATTTAACAATATGGAAATCACACATGTATAAAATTAGGAATTGCAATTTTAAATATTTTTGGAATCCTCACCAGAAATGTCATGTTTCTTATAGGGTATCTCCTATGAATAGGAAATCATGAATTTGTCTTCATGTTATAATATATCCAAGCCTGCAAACTTAGCTTTTCATTTATGTTATTGCTATTATCACCCTTCTAACCTCTGTACTTCATATACTCAAACTGCAGCTTGGCAACATGGGAGTCCCTCCTTCCAGTGCACCAGAAGCTTCTTTTACATAGCATCCTAAATAGATCTGCAAACTGAGCACCTACTATTTCTATGCATCTATTTCTGCATTCTGTTTTCCTTTGTCTTTGCTTTGGTCACCTGATAAATTAATATTCCTTTTGACTTTAATAACTGCTAACAGATTATTGCATCTTAATATTAATGGTGTAATCTCCTACACCATGGGTAGGGTAAAATATTTGCATATTAAAAGGGTGTTTTAGAATCATGACCTTATTTACAGAGATGACTAAATCAGTGTGAGAATATAAAATTTAATGACAAATCACTAGGGAGAAGTATCATGTTAAATTTTTTCACATCTGAACATTTCTAAGTGTGAAAATACATTCTTAAATTTGGTATGATAATAAAACCCTGTGTTATGGATTGATTGAAATAATTCTTTCTCAGTCTTAGTGTTGCATAAAATAATTCTATACCTTAAAATCAGTGATAGTTTAGATATAAAGATATATATATATATATATATATATATATATATAACTATATTTTACCTGTATTTTACTACCTTTCAAACCAGGCCTTGTAGTGTTTCCTTATCACACTTCACTCACACATACACACAAATTCACTTCTATTTACAAGAAATAAACATAAATAAATACATATCAATTGAGTCATTGACATTTTCTAACTGACTATTGTGCAAATTTTACTTAAAATTTCAGAATTTTTTTTCTTTTTGGGGAGGGGATAATATTAAAGTAGCTTCCCAAACTTAAGAATATTTGTAAGAAATCTGCACTGGAAATGATATTCTATTTATAACATCTATTTGCTATTTTAAAATGTCATTAATAATACTTTGATTACTTTTATTCTGTAATACTTTGATTACTTTTATTCTGTCTTTGCTTTGAGAGAGAAATGATAAATATGAGTAAATACCACAGATGACTATAGTGTTTTGAAGAACTGGCTATCCTTTAAAGATGAAAAAGCTTTCTATCTGTAATTGCTGATCATGTGATACACAATTTCAAATGAAAGAATGTCATTCGTGTTTTTGGGAAGATGTTAGGAACAATTGCAGAATAAAAAGCAAGCTCATCAACACAAAAGAATCAGTCAGAAAATTGGCTAAAATTCAGCTCTTTGTGCTCTTCAGACTGAAAGCTGTAGCTGAAAGAAAGCTCTCCAATTTTCAACCATGCAAATCTCTTGCCTCCTGTTAGATTGGTTTACTCTTTTGAAACAGTTAAGTAGTAGCATTTCTTGGCAAGATGAATATTTATTTAAATAATTATCTGCAATTTCTTTTTATTTATTCTTCTTCCCCCACTTCTTTCTACATATCATTGTGGGAGTATGAGGTATGGACAATAATGTTCCTTTTTGTAGGATATCTGTGATATTTCTGTTTAAAACAAAGTGGAACTAAAAATGTTAAAAACAATACACATCGTATTTTTATCGTTGAGAACTAGTATATAGCTTGTCAAAATCTTTATAAATGCACA
Source organism: Uropsilus gracilis (assembly GCA_004024945.1). NCBI lineage: Eukaryota > Metazoa > Chordata > Mammalia > Eulipotyphla > Talpidae > Uropsilus > Uropsilus gracilis. Next base: position 11,337 of record PVHY01029027.1, on the reverse strand, counting down.
AGATTATATATTAACTTTTATTACTTTAATCATATTTAGAAGCTTTCTAAAGAATTAAAAGAAGATTCCCTTGGTAGGTTTATTGTTATGCTCATTAATTGGAAAGTGAATGGTGAAATTTGAAAACAGTAACACATTGTTTAAATGAAATTCCCAGTATAGATTTTCAGACTATTGAATTGAAAAAAAATTAAAAACTATAGTAATTTTATGATCTTAATATTAAATATTAATCAATTATGCCCTTGATCTCTCTTCTTGGGTAAAGGTTTTCTAGATTAATAATGTTCTAATAGAAGTGATCTGAGTAAGAAACAGAAGATTGTTCCTATGAGAGGAGGATAAATGTGTTGAGCCTGATTCATTGTTGAAACTAGTAGCAAGAGGAGGTAGATACAACCTAATACAGAAGATTTGAGTGCCTGTGGATTCCAAAAACAAATTATGATTAGTCAGAGGCTCTGGAACTAAATGACTGGCCAAGATTGACAACAGTGTTATAAAAATTAGCATCATTTTTGCATCTGCATGTCTTCATTTTCATGTAAAACTAAATTCTTTAGCTTCCATTCTGTCAAATTAATAAGGAAAGAGGTACTTATTTAGAAGGTACCCATGAAGACCTGTTGGACAAAGATCTGTGAAATGTTTTATGAAGAAATGTACATATGTTTCTACAAACAATGCAGTGGTCTATGATCAATAACCATCTCTAGCTAGCTCTAAAAATAAAATAGCCAGGCCCTTCAGTTGTATAAGCATTAAACTGCCTAAGGGAAAAAAATATCCTTAGCTGACCTCTCAGTGACTCTTCTAGTTTTGTAGTTCTAGTGTGGATACTTGGCTTATGAATTGCGCAGAACGTTTTCATATGTTTAAAATGTTTGTGTAGTTAGTATGTGTATATTCATACTCATGTAAACATACACATTGCTAAGTTTAATATTTTATGCTTCTTTTTTCCCACCTTGTTACCTTGTGCAGAATTTATTCTTCCCATTCATTATCCTGCTCTATCCTTCCCTTGCACCACATATTAGATTTCTATACAGAAATGGCTAAACATTTATTTTTTGCAACTGGAAGACCAACAAAAGTGAATCTTGTTGGTCATTTAAACCATTAAATTTTCCTGAAAGAGGTCTGCTTAATTTTAAGTATTGTTGAGAGGAATTTAAAGGCGTATTTTTAATATGAGTTATGTTGTTTATCAGAAGAAATGGAAAGAAATTGAGTTTAGTGACACATAATATTTATTGTTAAAGGAGAGACTGAGGTGGAAATCAACATCCATTTTAATTTTTTTGTTTTTTAAACAAAGAGTTTTCAGAAATAGGGTTTGTTTTTTTCCTGTCAAAGGCAAGAGATAGCAGAGGATTAAGTATTTATGCATTGTGATTTCACTTTAATTCTTAATAACTACAGTTGGTCAAGAAGCTTATGTACAAAATTGTAATGCAGTGTCCTTTATCAAATACATCTAGAAAAGGAGGGAAGCTACCAGCTCTGAGTTAGACTAACTGCAGAAATAGCTCCTTCTGCTCCTCCCCAAAAGTTTAAGCATTCCCAGCCATACTGCATTCATGATCAAAACCAGCACCTGTTGCAGTCATTGTGGGGAAAGTTCAAAGCCTTGTGCAATCATGTGTTAAGAGTTATCATAGTAGCTGTTTCTTAATGACAAAACTATCCCAAGAAACTCTTCAATGTCAGAGAATGCAGCAATTTCACCAAGTGTGCAGAGGATTGCTTGCTTACAAATCTTCTTCTATTTATACCAGAGGGGAAGAAAACAAAATTACTTCTCAACTTTTAAATATTCCTCTTCACATATTAGCACCATAGAATCTATTCATAGTGTTGTGTGTGTTGTATATGTGTGTGTATGTGTGTAAGCTTGATAATAAGCACATATTCTAAATTCACACATTCTAAAGGACAGGCTATTTATGTTTAGTCAGGCTATTTATGGTCTGGACAATAGTTAACAGGTAGTATTTCTCTCATTCCTAACTGTAATTTGACCTTCACTTTTATTGCTTTTGCCAAATTACCATTTGTTACTCTGTTGCCTTTTGTTATTTTCCAGTCTTACTATTGGGAAAGAACACTTCTTTGGGCAAGATGTGAGGAATAGATGTTAATTGTATCAAATATTTCTTCACAGTACTTACCACAGGGTAAGTACGATGAAACAAAATTATTATTATCAAGAGCAATTTCAAAGTAGAAAATTTGAAACTGTATGACTCAAAAATATTACTGGAAAAATGTGTCTAATCTATAAGTATTTAAAGAATTTTGCCTTGCCTTTGATTTCTGTTTTTTTTTAAAGTAATATGATTTGTAGCACTATGTTCATGTTTTTTTAATTGCTGTAGGTTTTGTACATAAAGACTATGACTGATCAAAACCTCTAGAAAAGCTATTACCAAATATTGCTTACAAGAGAAGACTGAATACTGTTTAGAAGAGAACTATTATGGAAATACTGCTTAAATTCTTTGTTATAATCTACAAGTAGGTGTAATTATAAAATCTGTTCAGAAAGAGGCTAGAGACCATAAGGCTTAATGCCAAGGTGGACTGGACTGCTTGGCACTTTGTTGGCCTAGATTGTTTAATCAATGAACACGATAGTAGTAAAGTCTAAGATACTAAGAAGTGGTAGAAAGACTAGAGAGAGAGGTTGTCCTTGACAGTGTGCATGTAAAACATAGCAGAGAGGACAGGCATACTTACCGTGAGTAGAGACTACACTCTAACTCAATGACTCCACCCATTTATCAAAAGCATCCCAGTGCTTTTTAATCTAGGTTCTGGATAATCAGACATCACCTATTTGGGAAGGAACTGGTAAAGAGGCAGGGAGAGAAGCTGTAAATATTTTCTTCACCAGTCTCTTCTTGTGAGAAGTGTATTTCTACCATTCTTAGAGGAAAAAGCAGAAACGCAAGAAGAGAACTTCATCATCACAGGTTTTTCCTGTCTTTAAAAAATTTAATTTCATTGGTGAGTTCACACAAATGAAAGTGATACAATAATAAATAATCCTTTCCAGTATGAAGTTGAAGCTAAATTTTGACTTTCAGAATGTGTATGTTTTCCAGCATGGTACTGATACAAAAACAGACAAACATAACAATGAATCAGAATTGAGTACCCAGAAATAACACCACACATATATGGTCAATAATCTTTGACAAAGGGGAAAAAACATACACTGAAACAAGGACAGTCTCTTCAGTAAATGGTACTGGGAAAGCTAGACCATGACTTGCAGATAAATAAACCAAGATAGCACCCTCACACCTTGTAAAGATCAACTCAAAATGGATAAAAGACTTGGATGTGAGACCTGAAATCATAAAATACAGAGAGGAAAACCTGGGCAAACCCTCCATGAATTTCACTTCAGAAATTCATTTCTGGAAACAACTACAGCGGGAAAAACAATGAAGGGAAACATAAACAGCTGGGACTACATCAAACTAAAAAGTTTCTGTACAGCGAAAGAGACAATGAACAAAACAAAAAGAAACCCAACCAACTGGGAGAAACTTCTGGCCCTCCAGACAAGTGATAAGGGTCTGATAACAAAGATTCACAAAGAGCTCATACAACTCAACAAAAGTAAGACAAAAATCCCAGTCAAAAAATGGGGAGAAGAACTAAAAAGACACTTCACCAAAGAGGAAATACAGATGACCAACTGGCATATAAAAGAATGCTCCACATCACTAATAACCGGGGAAATGCAAATTAAAGCAGCACTGAGATACCATCTTAACACCGGTAAGAATGGCCTGTAAAAAAAAAAATAAAATAAAAAATAAAAAAGGGAAACACAAGTGTTGGCACAGATGTGGAGAAAAAGGAACTCTCTTACACTGCTGGTGGGAGTACAGACTGGTACAACCACTATGGAAGACTGTGTGGAGGACCCTCAAACAATTGAAAGTGGAATTACCATTCGAGCCAGCAGTCCTACTACTGGGAATCTACCCAGAGGACATGAAAACACTAACTAAAAAGGACACCTGTAAGTGCATGTTTATTGCAGCTCTGTTTACAATTGCCAAGATATGGAAACACCAAATGCCCCCAAACCAATGAATGACTGCAAAAAATGTGGTATTTGTACATGATGGAATACTATGCATCAATCAAGGAGGACAAACATATGTCACTTGCAGCAACATGGATGTTGCTAGAAGAACTTCTATTAGCAGAAATAAGCCAGAAAGAAAAAGGGAAATACAGGATGGTCTCACTTATATGAAGGATATAGGGTAAAACAAACAAATGAATAAGAAAAATTAGAAACAAACAACAGAACTGAACAATAACATGAGAAAGGAGGAAGGGGAAGAAAGGGGAGGCAGAGGGCACAAAAGAATAAGATGATTAACAGGTGTTAAGGAAATGGGAAAACTCTGGGTTACACAATAATATGATATATATAGACACACACAAAATAAAATAAAGAATGTGTATGTTTTTGATTATACATTAAAGACATTGCATTGAGTTACTTTATATTTGAGACATTGTCCCTCACTCTGTTTGTAAAATCAACAGAAAAAAAAAAAAGACTCCATGAGGTTAGTTGTAAAGCAATGAAAAGAACAGAAAGCAACTAATGTGAAGTAAAAATGAAAAACACACCCTTCTAATTTATTCTATAGAGTTTTATTCTGTTTTCAGTTTGATTGGCAGTATTGCAGTAGAGGTTCATCTTCAAGATATGAAGTCTTGAGTTTGAATCCACAATTATACCACATTGTAGTTGCAGAAAATACATCTAACCTCACTAAGTGCTATTTTAAGTGACACACAGGCTTATAACTATGTATCAATGAAGATTATGAAGAAAATACTCAATTGTACACACAGTTGGACCTGGACCACACAGTTAGTAATAGATTATTTATATTGCCATATTTTATTGATGAAGCGTAATAGGTAAAAATAGAAACTATTTTGGTTTGCTACATCTGGGAGTTAGTAAGAAATTATTTTAAAGTGCTGTGTTTCTGGAGGAGTCAGTCCAAATAGACGTGAGTGGAGACAATCTAATATAGCATATTACCAGTGTTTTCTTTAGTGTTGTAAAAGTCAGTGGGCATAGTACATCTATTAAATAAAACAAAAATAACAATAATTTTATTTTGAGAGAATAGCTGTTCATCATAAATCTGACTCTTAAAATAAATTTTATTAGGATAAAAACTAATAGGATAAAAATCCACCTATAAATGACACTGTATTGAGAATCTCAAGAGCAATTTCTGGGTACAAAGGATGCAACATATCAATGTTTTAATGCCTATCATTAATTTGTGAAAAAAAAATCTCATATTATGAATCTGGATATTTGGGATTGACTGAACCATTCTAAACAATGAAGAATTCCAAGGGTCACTTTGCAGGCCGGGTCTCCTGAGGCAGTTGTGATGGCAGGACCAGGTATGTTTCATCCATGGATAAACTTCATATGTGTACCTTGTGCCTGGCACTAGTTTATGTTCATTGTCATCTCTGTGACTGATGATGAATTTGTGTTCATCCTTAGAGAGCCATTTTCTAGTATAATGGAAAAGAGCTTGAATTTGAAGTTGCAGAGGTAAATATAAAAAGAAAAGAACTGGGGAATTTTTGAGATAGCTTTCTGTTCATGGAAGTTTTTTCCTTTTGTAGACTAAGTGAAGTAATTGAAATCTTTCAGGGAATGATAGTATTTATTTTTAAGAGTTACAACTTTATTTGATCACCTAATTACAAAGCTTTACCTAATACATAATTATATGCTCTGTAATTCTATTTGTAGATATACTTCCTTGAACACATTTTTGTCATCTTAATTGATACTATTTATGACATGTCAATCCCTTTGTATACCTTGAAAGCCAAAGTTAAACAGATTATTTAAATGAGAGCATACTTTGTTTTTCCAAAGCTAAACAAAACAAAACCAAAAAACCAACATGGAAACTGTGAATGTCCCTGCTAAAGCAAGAACATATAAAAAAAAAAAAAAAAAAAAAAAAAAAAAAAAAAAAAAAAAAAAAAAAAAAAAAAAAAAAAAAAAAAAAAAAAAAAAAAAAAAAAAAAAAAAAAAAAAAAGAAAAACCAATTAAATCAAATATGAGTAAGTAAATTTTATAGGCTCAGTATAATTTTAGTAAATTGGTTACTCTTCTAAAAATAATACACATGCACACACACACATATATTTTAAGTACTAAGAGTATTCTGTTTCACCAATATGGAAAACTATCTCACATAACGTTTAGGAAAGGTTGAAATGAACTTTGCTTACATTGCTAATGTAATAACCTTAAAGTAACAATGAACAGTTTCAAATCAAGTATATTTTAGGTATTTTATCTTTAAAACTAATAGGGGCAGTTCTTGTACCTGCCTGTCACTCTGCAGGTGCCTCTCTTTTCCATTTTCTTTTTCCCAATAAACATCTACTTAAGATGTAAAAAACAGAAAAACTTAGAGGCATGTCTGTTGCTCTTTAATAAAAGGGAGATTTAAAATTTTAAGTAATTTAGTTAATTTTCTTCTGTGTTCAATTCTTCAAATAATGGGATATAAAGCATCAAGTTATTTAACTTTTTTGTTTGCAGACCTAACAGTGAAATAAGAGTTACTATAATACATAAAGATAGGAGCTACTCCAACATAGTTTTGTTGTGATGTAATGAAAATAAATAGATACATTTTTAAAAAAGTTTTCTGTACCACAATGAAATATTTTTTCGATCCTGGCTTTTGGAAATCAAGACATAATATTGATTCTAACATGGAAATTGAGTGAACAGCATCTTAGTGAATTTCTTTTTTTTTTTTTTTTGAGACTAGATCTAGCTATTTTTGCCCATGGACCCACAGACTCTCATTGCCCGGGGTGCCACAGACTCAAGCAATCCCCAGCCTTAGCTTCCCAGGTAGCTGGGATTACAGACGTGTGCCACCACGCCCAGCTGTTTTTTTGGAACTAGGTTTCGCTACGGGCCCCAGGCTGGACTCGAACTGCGGTCCGTAGTTCCGGTCTCTTCATAGGCTGAAGCTTACAGGCACGAGCCACCGTGCCTGGCCTTCTTAGTGAATTTCAACACTAGAAGGATTCTGCTTTGCAGAGAACTCCAATTCACTTTCTATAGTCAGTACTAAAAGAGATGCTTATTGACCTTTAAATTTCAAAAGGAACTTTTCAAATCAAGTCTGAAACAGACCTTTGATGGCAATGTGCAGACCTGTCAGTCCAGGTCTGAACAGAGCTCTTTGAAGAAAAAAAAAATCATGAGGAATCAATAAAGATTTTCTTCAGGAATATCTTTCCACAAGCTTTGCATGAGCAGACTATTTTTGTCTGTACAAATGCTGTGAAGCCTTTTATATTATTCTAATCTTTCCATCTATTATTTTGAATTTATGTCTAAGTTGCCTTTAATTTTGTTACACCTTTAAATGCATTATTTCAATAGATTTATCTTTCACTTATGAAAAAATCTAATTCTCAATCTTTTTACTGATCGCTGTCTAGCTTTAAGTTTTGCAAGAGTCTAATGCACTCTTTGGAGATTTGGAGATCACCCCGAGCTTTTGTAAAGAATCTATTGTTGTATCTCCTGATTTACAAGTACTAATTTTGAGATAGGATTGTAATTTTGACCTTTTCTTTCATTTCTTGAGATATCTGAAGTTAAAATACTTAAGAAAGAACAGTCTAACAAAGAAACTTTAATAAAAAATGCACTGAGTCAAGTCCATAAACATTAAACATTTAAAATTGCACAAAAATTGATCTACAGACTTTGTTGGACTTCTATATGTTCTTTCTCTTTTATTCAAAGAAAGAACCCACAAAAACCTTGGTAAAACTTGCTGAAAATCCTATTTAGTCATTTTATTAACCAGTCTCCCCCCCCTCAAGTATTATCCAACCTTAGTGTTAAAAAAATACTGTAATTGCTACCATGGTGATAAATTTGTTAAAATGAAACAATTTTTCTAACTCTGTAATAGAACAAATTATTGTATAATTAAAATTTTGTACACCCAGCTATAAATAACATGTTTAGCCTTCTCCTTTCCCTCTTTTCTCAAGAAAAATAAAACTGATTAAAGAACAAATGTGCACAGGGAGACTTAGGATAATTATTGCTTAAATTCATTATTATAATACTTTCTTTTAAATGCCCAAATTCAAATGTACTTATTGAGGCTATAATAAGCAAAACTGGTTTTTAAGAATCTTAACCTCTTGTATATTGATTTGCTTTGTTTTTACAAGCCATTGGATTGTTTATTTGTTGTTCATGGAAATAGTGATAGTTTTGGAACACTGCTATTAATAAATTTTATATGTATATTAGTCAAAGAGTAGGCCACTCAGAATGTTGTTCATTGCTTCCTCTTTATCATTTTTTAAGATAAAATTTTCTTAAGTCTTATCTTTAGGAAATTAAGAGCAATGAGATAGAATGTCTTCAGAACTGTGTTAAGGTTTTCATATCCTGACATCTGTATATTTTGGGAATTTGGATTGCAAATGATTTTTATGATTTTGCAAGCTTATTTACAGTAATAATAGTTAATTTTTTGAAGCTGTAATATGCCTGTCTCCTTATGTATTTCTAATACTTAAATCTTTAATATTTCTCACAAACAATCCTAGATTCATTTAATTAATTTGTCCAATTTTGACTGCCAAACAAGTGGAAGAACTATTGTTCAAATTCATGGTGCCTAACTCTGGTGGCTTTTCCCACTCACACATTGCATTTTTAACGCTGTCCTCTCCTGCTACACATACTTTTTCTGAATGTAGTAACCTAATTCTAAGCATTAGTTCATATCCCGTATCTTAAACACATCTGGAATAGTTTCTCAATTAAACAAAACTTTCATAATACGTTCTAAATTCTACTAAGGATTATATAATTGATAATGCACTACTCATTTTTTATAGCTATATCACTGTTTTCAAAAGAACCTCTAATGCTTTAACTTGGAATAATAGGTGGGTATGAAAATATCTTGATGCCTATTTGATACATTTGTAAACACCAGGGTTCTTTCAATAACTGTATCGTGGAAAAAAAAAAAAAAAAGAAAGTCCATAGTGAATACAGACAAAGACTATTCTAGAGTCATCAACATATTGCTCTAAAGTTATGGCAATCCTTTAGGAAACAGGTATGATTACAATTATTAGTTTACATATTGATTATTATGCTAGAAAAAAGCATCCGATTTAGGAAGGCCTGTTCTTTAATATGGCTTTCTATTATCAAGAGAGCTTATAAAGTGAACTAATATACCTTAACATTTTTAAAGAACGGTCAACTTTTTTTTTATTCTGTGCATTATTTTTTCACTACTTATGTGGCTTTACTACTTCCATTTTAGTGAGATAAAATGATTAGCATATAATAGTGCAAAGTATCATCTTAAATTATTTTTAGATGCGTTATAAATTGTGTATGATGGTATCATAAATTCGGAATGATGGTGCTTTCTGTAAATGTACAGATAAATAGGAAATACATTGCATTTTCAGTAATTTTACCATATGTGTGGAAAATCAGTAACCATATTTATTAAATTTTTTTGATGAGTGCTTGCCACAGGTGCCAAAGGAGAGTACCCATAATATATTGAGTCCAAAACATATAATCAAAATCTTTGGTTTATCTCACTGTTAAATTTTAGCATAAATGGTACATACATATGCTAATAGAGTTGTTGGAAAAGGAGTAGTTATGCCATTATCATTCTGAAACTGTAATGTCAAAACCAGTTTGTTAATTTAAGTAATTCCATTTGTACCTGATGCAATGAGAATTTATTTGTGTTCACATTAAGCTTTAGTAGGTTTTATGTAGATTGTAGGCATTTGCTTCAAAGAGCATACCATAGAGATAGGAATGAAATTAGCTGATTATTATTATTATATGACTACCATAGATTATTATATAATTCAGTAAAATGGATTATATGACCAGACTTGTTCAATAAAAAGCGTAAGAATTCAAGCCTCCTAATGGATTTTAAGTTTCTACCAGCCATACATACTTCAAAAAAGCAGAAAGAAAGAAATGGGGATTAATTTTGATAATAAATTAACATAACCTAATGCAAATATTATTCAATATGTAATTGAAAAATTATTAATAAGGCATTTACATTTTTATATTAAATCAAATTGATATGTGCCTGCACAGCATATCTCAGTTTGAGCTAACACATTTAAAATGCCAATATCCACATGTGGTTAGTGACTACTTTGTATTTACAGTACTGGTCAGATTAATAGTATAAGTATTCAGAGGAAGTTTAACTCAGGAAGAGAGCTGTATAGAGCATGCAAAATTTATTCTGAGTCTTGAAAGTTTAGATGGAATTGACAAGGAATGAAAGAGTACAATAGGGTGGGATCTCAGATTTTGAGGCACTTACTGAAAATTATCATAATAGTTTCAGTTGTTGAAAATTATCATAACAATTCATGTTGCTATTAAGGAAAGCTAGTATATAGTTTAAAGAGTCCATTTGTTATCCTTAAAGTATTTTTAAAGAACATTGGTTAAAACATGTCCAAAAGAATATTCAGATGAATAGTAATCTTTCACTATACTATGTGAAATAGAATTTTTTGTTTTTAGTAAGTATCAAAAATGAGATTAACTTACTTGGTGAATCTTGGTGAAGCCCAGTGTGCTAATATTCTTGAATCTTTTTAATTTTTGTTAGTCTTTTCTTCCTAAACGTGCTTGAAGGTAGAGATTTTATTTTACAGTCCCATTTTAACATCAGTAAATCCCAGGTCCCATTGAACATGTACAGGGAATATTGCTCTAATCTAGTTTCCATTTTCAGAGCTCTGCATAAAATGTATATGAAAAGTATTTTGTCACTTCTTCCAGAATTTAGGAATCTTTATGAAAAGTACTTTGTCACTTCTTCTAGAATTTAAGAATCTTTAATTACATCTTTCTAATTACATTGCCAATATGCCACATCTAGTTAGATGATGGCATTTACTCATTTATTCACTGAAATTACTGCTTATCTTCTCATCTATGGAATTGCATTTTTCTTGAACCACAGCTGCTTATGTGATTTCTAATGACTCATGTAAATTGATAAATGATAGGCATAATACTTTGTACCTCATTAAACATTCCGCAGTTGAAAGACCCAGGAATATTTGCAATCTGAATTTGATTAGCCACTGAATTTTACCTGATTTTTAGAAGAAAGTGTAGGTATCTACGTTTTGTAAATTTAATTTTTAAAAGTATAATTTCTTACCACTGT
>PVHY01029026.1:0-14680 GCA_004024945.1 Uropsilus gracilis | reverse complement strand
TTTTTTTTTTTTTTTTTTGTCTAAATGATGGGAAGAGGTCCAAGAAAGGACTGCAGAATACTACGTGCCGCGTGATTCTGTTTCTACAAACAAGTGAGAACAAAACCTGGAGAGCAGGAGTTGCATTGACAGGGGTGATTTTCCTGCCAGGTGGTTTGGATTATGGAGGGTTTTCATTTTCTCACACATTTTGCTAAATTTGAAATGAGTGCGTCACACACTGCTTTTTGTTTTGTTTTTGTTTGTTTGTTTGTTTTTTTGTTTTTTTTTGTTTTTGTTTTTGAGACTAGATCTTGCTATGTTGCCTGAGGTAATCCTGATCCCGCAGACTCAGGTGATCCCCAGCCTCAGCCTCCCAGGTAGCTGGGATTACAGGAGCCTGCCACCACACCTAGCTACTTTTTCGAGACCAGGTCTCACTATGTTGCCCAGGGTAGTCTCAAACCCAGGAACCCAGGCCTCTTGCCTTGCAGTGCTTGGATTACAGGCGCGTACCACCATACCCGGCTACACACTTCCTTTTGTAATGAGAAACATCACAATGACTGGAACCAAGCTGCCAACTCCATTCACAGAAGACACAAGGCATCTCCCCGATACACCCACATAGGGCCCTGAGCTGGCCTCTTTGTAACCTCAGGACTCAAGAACCACCAGTGCCTCTGATCTTCTGTAGTCCCAGAATCTGGGAGGCCCAGGGTTCTGCAAACTCAACTTCTTTGACAGTACTGTTGGAGGCCATGGGCAGAAGAAGAAAAATGGGCAGAAGAAATTGAGACAGTCTAAGACAGAGCCTCGTAGACTGGAGTTCAGTGAGTATTAATTAACTGAGTCCTTTATTAGAGGGTCCAGGCCCCCTTAAAGACCCTGGTAAAGGAATGGTTGCAATGCGGTAGTAGAGAAGGTAAAACCAGGATCCCATTGTAGGTAGCATGTGGGGTAGAAGGATGAGGGGCTCATTATCTAGCAGAAAAAAAAAACACCTGTGGGGGGTAAACACCTTTGTCTTTCAAGGACATGTGTGTCAGGTGGGTCAATCATAGGAGGTTAGGGGGGGTTGCCATTTACAGATAAGAAAACTTGCCAGGAACCATCTCTAGTTTGTAGAATAGATGAGGGCCAGACAAAGATGTTTTCTAGGTGCTCACTGGCAAGACAGAACATCAACTCCCTCATACCTCTGATTAACAAGAATCAAAGTATTCATCAAGTACACTGTGTTTTATAAGGCAAGTCTATCAATGAGAAGAATGTAATCTCTGAGGAGATAGCATTTTGTCTGAGGTTCTGAATGAGTGCATTGTGCCCTTATATAGTCAGTTGCAAATATTTGGTTTTTATTTCCTTGTCTTTCTTTTCTTAAAAAAAAAAACAAAAAACCCACACATTAAGAAGTACAAATACAACTCTGTTCCTACAGGCCACGCCAGCAGCGTATGGGCCGAGAGCTCATGGTATAGCTTGCAGGCCCCTATTCTAAATAATCAGTGCATTTCCGGTTAAATGAAGGTGAGAAACGTAAATTTTCTGAATCTTGTTACATCTGTTGGTGGGCGCACCAGGCCTCATTTCATCAGCATAGGCAGGGAATCACGAGGCAGGTAAATAAGACCTGGAGGTCATAGAGGAGGGTGAGTGGAGCTGAACCTCCTTTGGAGAAGGGGCCGTTTCACTGGCTGCACCAGTGGGGGAGTGGGCCCTAACAGGTGGCCTCAGACGTGCTGTTCCTGGCAGAGGCTCCACTGACGGATGGGCCCTGCCGGAGTTCATTCCTTTCCCTCTGAAAGCAGGTTTCTGGGTCTGCAGTCAGGCAGTGCTCTTCAGAGGCTTGGGATGGTAAGGCTGAAATTGCAGACGGAGGAGCCTTTCCCTTTGGGGAGGAGCAGAGAGGACTGAGACAGGACAGGGAGCAGACTCGTGGCGATTGAACCATCCTTGGATGTGGTGCATGCTCCATGGCCTCCTTCTCTTTTCTTTTTTTGGAGACTAGGTCTCGCTATTTTTGCCCGTGGAACCACAGGCTCTCGTTGCCCGGGGAACCACGGACTCAAGTGATCCCCAGCCTCAGCCTCCCAGGTAGCTGGGATGACAGGCGTGCGCCACCACACCCAGCTATCCCAGCCTCAGATTCCCAAGCAGCTGGGATTACAGGTGCCCGCCACCACGCCCAGCTATTTTTTTGGAACTAGGTCTCGCTACAGGCCCCAGGCGGGACTCGAACCACGATCCCTAGCCCCGGCTGCTTCATAGGCTGAAGCTTACAAGCACGAGCCACCGTGCCCGACCTTCCTTCTCTTTTCATGCCTGCAACTCAGGCCTCTCTCCAGCCCCCATAGACCATCAAAGCCCCCATGCAAATTTCACTGGGGCATGAAGCTGTCATTCCTTAGACATCAGATGAACGACAGAAAAGAACTTCCACGTTGTTCTAAGCCTTTTCCCGAAAGTGCTCCTTATCCCGAGTCTAAGGAGAAAGGAGCTGTACTGCTAGTTGGGGTGGGAAACACTCCATCCAAGGTATTCCCGGCATGTCAAGCTGCTGGGTTGTTCCTCAAATGCCCCCCCACAGGATGCCTCCGCTGCTCCCCTCAGAAAAAACCTTGAAACAGTCAATTCAGAAGCACAGCTACAGCCAAGAACAACAGCTTAGCTACACGGGCCAAGTAGGGCCTGTGGCCTGGTGCACTGCAGGCCTCGGTCACAGACACAGGAAAGAATCATGAAGGACAGGCACGGTTCCAGTGCCCCTGCTGAGGCTCCCCATGCAGACAGTGTGGGAAGGAGCAGCAGGAGCTGCTGCAAAACTGGGGGAGCCAGCCTGCTTTAGGCCGGGTACGGTGGCATGTGACTTTAATCCCAGCCTATGGAGGGAGGCTGGGACTGGGAATTGCTTGAGTCTGCAATTTGAGTCCCACCTGGGGCAACACAGCAAGACCTAGTTCAAAAAAAATAGCTGGGCGTGGTGGCGCGCACCTGTAATCCCAGTTACCTGGGAGGCTGAGGCTGGGGACCGCTTGAGTCCGTGGTTCCCCCCAGGCAACATGAGCCTGTGGTTCCCCAGGCAATATAGCAAGACCTAGCCTCAAAAAAAAAAAAAAAAAACCCCAAAACTAGGAGTCAGCCTGCTTTGCAAGCACCACTCCAAGCCGCCAGGACTATTCAGAGCCACTCGGCTGGGGCTCCAGGATCCCTGGCTCCACCACTCTCCCCGAGGCCCTCCACCCTACACACTGTTGATCTGTCTGTGACAGAAATCATCGTTAGGCCGGGCACGGTGGCTCGTGCCTGTAAGCTTCAGCTTATGAAGCGGCCGGGGCTAGGGATCATGGTTCGAGCCCTGCCTGGGGCCCGTAGCGAGACCTAGTTCCAAAAAAATAGCTGGGCGTGGTGGCAGGCACCTGTAATCCCAGCTACCTGGGAAGCTGAGGCTGGGGATGGCTTGAGTCCATGGTACCCCAGGCAACAAGAGCCTGGGGTTCCGCAGGCAAAAATAGCAAGACCTAGTCTCAAAAAAGAAACCATCTTTTAGGTTCCTGTCCTGCCTGGGGCATAACGAATGTAAATCCATGGAGACTCCCTGGTCTACTGCAGGGGTTCAGTGCTACTATGATCAACAACCGCTGGAGTAAAGACCTGTAGGGGAAATGCTGGAGGGATTTAGGGCAGATATAAGGTCCTGAGACCCCCCACAAGGGTCGTTCAATAAACTGGTCCTTTGTTCTTGTGCTTAAACAGGCTCCACAGCCCTGCTACCACGTAACCCAGGACCCATCCTGCCTCGTTCCTCGTGGCCAGCGACCTAGAGCAGGCGCCCGTCTTAGTACAAGAGGTTTATTGTCCCCGGAGAAGGAACACACACGAGCAGGGGTGCGCCCACCCAGCTCCCTTGGGAACCACCCTAGGAGTACGGTTTAGTTTACATGCATTAACAACGCTCTAGTTGCCAACACGGAAACATTTAAGAAGCAACACCCTGATGAGGCAGCGTCCGGCCAGCCCGGGGCCTGGGCACCACGCAGGTGTGTGAACAGGACCTGGTGTGCTCAGGTGAGCATCCGGCGACCCTGGCCCCACTCCCTCGCGGAGGCCTGGCTGTGTGGCTGAGAGTCACTTTGCCGCCAGCGTCTCCTCGCTGTGGAAGGTGGCTCTTGTGTAGAGCTGGCCCAGCACACCACCGACAGGGCCCGGGACCCTCCGGCAGGAGGGCGAGGGTCACGCTCCTCCACCCGGAGGATCACGCTCCTCCCCGCATCAGGCGGGGTCCTTTCGACACCAACACAGTCAGCGCTTTGCCATCATCTCTTATGACAAACTTGCTTGAAGACAAAAGGGAGGGAAGCTGCTCCAGGCGGCCGGCCACCCCCAGGGCAGGGGGCCTGTCCAGCTGTCCCTCTGGCCATCTCCTCTCTTGAAAGGCTCTTCCCAGAGCAGGCGGCCCCAGCGCTCCCAGGAGCTGGGGGCAGGAGGGTTTCTACTCCCACCCCTTCCTCCAGACTGGGAGGAGCGGCCGGGCCAGGCAGGCCACGCCACAGACCACAGGTTAGAAACGACCCTGAATCTATGTTAACACAGGATATGCCGAGTTGCGACTCTTTGGAAAATCAAAATACTTAAAACCCTGGGGGGAAGGAGGCGTTAAGGTTGCTCTGGAAGTGTCTGTTAATACCTGAGACCGTGCCGGCTGTAGCCACCCACCCCGCACCGACACCGGGAGGAGGGGACGGGCACGGCGAGTGGCAGGACCCCCACACTGCACTGGGGAAGCCCACCAGGCACCAGGCCGCGCCCTGCACACCCCCCCCACCGGCCAGCCTCCCTGGCACATCCCCACACCCCCCCAGCGCGGTCCCAGGAGGTGGGGCTCATCAGAACATCACCTCCCTTGGAAGCACCTTCAGGTCCACCGTCCTCCGCCCTGAGGAAATGCTGCCCAGCCTGTGGCCAGGACAGGGGTGGCTCAGCGCGGTCACGTGGCCTTTGGTCCCAGTGATGGGCTCCCAAGTCCCCTCACTGCCACTGCCCACCTGGTGGGGGTGGGGTGCCGGGAGCACTGGGCCAGATGTCCATGCCAATGGCTTCTGGGTGTGGACAGAGCGCAGAGGGCCAGGCTGGCCACGTCTCGGTCGTCCGCAGGCCCGAGGTTCTGGTCAGGGCTCTGGATCTCAGCCCCTCCAGGCTGCCTGCTTCTCCCCGAACCCCAGCTGCAGGTCTCCGGACGCCCCGGGTTCCCGTTGGAGGTGCTGCATTCGCCATCAGCAGAACCCAAGGCCGGCGGGCCGGGGCCGGCGGGGTTAGGCTGGGAACTCGCCACCATAGTGCCTCAGGCGCTCGTCCGCCACGGACAGGTAGGTGGCCCTCATGCTGGGCGAGTACTGTGGGGACAGGAAGGGGACGGTCAGGCACGGCCACACCACGCCGGGGTGGCCCTGACTGCCAGGGACTCCCAGGGAGGGAGAGCTGGCCTGCGGCAGCCCTGGGCAGCTCAGGGACGGGACTCTAGAGAGGCTTCACGGTGGACGCCACCAACCCCGGGGCCACGAGACACACACAGACCGGCCACCTCCCTCCGCCGGCTGCCCGGCCCCTCCAGGCACAGCGCAGGGAGCCACCTCGCCACCCGCTGCTGCAGACCTGCCCGCACAGATGCCGGGGCTCAAGTCCAGCTGTGCCCTGACCTCTGACCTCTGACCTCCCCGTGCAGCCACGTCCCCACCCGCAAAATGGACCCAGAGTAAGGGCAGAGGTCTTTTGAGGCCTTCTCGCCAGGGGCGATTTCATGCCCCCGGACACCTGGCCATGACTGGAGGCCTAACTGGGGGACAAACTGCTACTGGTGCAAGTGGGTGAAGTCTAGGGGCGCTCCTGAACACCCCAATGTGCAAGCCCTCCCTGCCAGGAGCCCCCCAGCTGCAGCCTTGCGTTTCCTGAGGCACAGACAGCCAGGCCCTGGGCTCCGGCTCTTCTGAATCAGACACAGACCGAGGCCAGCAGCTTGTGGATGGCACCTCTGGGGAGGTGAAAGGAGCCCGCTGGCACCAGGGCTGGGCACGCTGCCCTCCCTGGAGACCAGGCTCAGCTCGGGGCTGGCATTTCACTGAACCGGGTCACTTCTGTCCATCGGGTCTAGAACACGGGGCCCAGGGGCAAGGCGGGAGAGACACTGCAGACGCCCCATCTCCTGGTGGCCTGGCTTGCTGGGACCCCTGCCGGTGACTCCTAGGGGAGGGGGCTACCCCCCACCAAGACCGAGGAGGCACGGGGGTGGGGGTGGGCCGGCTGTGCTGTCATCATCACAGCCACAACCTCCCCGCAATGGTGTGGGGACCCCTCCACGCCCGGCCCAGTAGCGTCCCGGGACAGGTCTCTGTCCTGAGGCGTCCCTGAGTCTTGCTGACAAGGTCAGTGCCAGTGCTCGGCTCGCCCTGCTGCCTGCAGGGCGCGGCCCAGCTCTCAGGAGCAGAAGGCAGATGTGCCCGGCGGTGGATCGCAGGGACCCGGCACCACAAGGTGTGGACTGAGTGCCTCCCAGGGGCAGTCCCCCGTTCCGTGTGCGCAGATGAGCATCAGACCCCATCTGTACCCCGCGTGCCCGCACTTGGAGGAGGAGAAAGGGAGGCAGGAGTGTCTGGTTCAAGACAGAAGCCAAGCTGGGACTGTTTCTAAATCCAGGCTCCTACCAGCCCCCAGCCCCAGCCCCCAGCCCCAGGCCCCAACCCCAGGCCCAAGTCGGGCAACTGTAGCCTCACCGAGTGTGTGGGGGCGCTGCCGGCCCTGTGGGGGGGCTGCTGGCCCTGTGGGGGGCTGCCTTGTATTACAGATGCTGAGCAGCAGCCCCGGCCTCCACGCCCTTCCCTGAGGTGACACCCAAATGCCTCGGGTAGGAGAAGCCCCACCCTCAAGTGGGGTTCACATGCCACCTGCCCTGGAGGGCCGGACCCTCTCCCAGGTCCCAGAGCCCCGAACCGCACTTGCCGGCAGCTTTCCTGGGTCTCCCCTCCTGCAGGTAGCCAGCGCCCCCAAGTCAGGGACACGGTCCCCGTCTCTTCCTGGCTCTGCGGGCTCCCACTGGCCACCCTACACTAGCATCCGGGTTCTTGGGACCTTGCCATGGGCACCCAGAACCACCCCCAGATCTGGGCTGAGGGGGAAACTGAGGCACACAGAGAGGAAGTGCTAGTCAAGGCACAGGGGCCCCGAGCAACAAGTTGGGGTTAGAACCACCCATCTGGGGTGGGGCTTGGGACCTCTGTCCACTGTCTCAGTGGTCGCTTGTGGTCCTCATCGGTCTCTGGGGGCCCCTGAGCTTCTCCAGGACAAGGTTGCGTCCTTTCTCCTCAGCCGGCCCCTCCTACACCGCAGGCTCCTGCCCGGATGGGGGGTCAACATGGGGGCACGGACCTCCCGGACCCTCAGCCTGGGGAGCAAAAAGGGAGCCCCCCACCCCCATAACCTCTAGACCACGGACAGTCCGTGGTTTCCCATCCCTCTCACACTCCCGCTGTCTCGCGGGCTCTGTAAGTGCAGCTCCGCCAGCCCCACAGCCCAGAAGTGTTCACCTTCCAGGCCTGGGACCCACATCTTTGAAAGGTGAGGCTCAGGAAGATGCCCCCCGCCCCCCCGCATGCCACTGACTGACGTCACTGGCGACCAAGGACGGACCAGTGTGACAAACGGAGCTGGCATTACTGCCTGGGGCAGCAGTGACCGGCCCCCCGGGGGACCTGGGGTGGCCGCCTGCTCTTAGGGATGGGGGAGGGGAGGTTCCCCGTCCGCCTGCGATCTCCTGGGGGTTCGCCCTGGGGGTTCACCCGGCTGGCAGGCCTGGTCTGGAATTGTTCCCTGACAAGGGTGGGAGCCAGGATCTGGCCTGGGGAGCCCCGATTACCGTGGGAGGCGGGGAGCCTCTTCCGATGAGCGGCACGTTCTCGTAGCGGGGGTTCCCGCCGAAGAGCAGGGCCTGGTTCCTGGGGGTCGGAGGAGAGCGCGGGGGGTTAGGGCGCGGGGGCCGCGGGCACTCAGGCTGCTGCAGAGGGTCTGAGTGCGCGGGTGGGCGGGGACTTGGAAGTGAGGGCGTGTGGGCAGGGAGAGAAGGCGCCCCAGGGAGGAGTGGGGGTACCACCTACATGTACTCCGAGACCGGGGCGTTGGAGATGGTCTGGGCGGGAGGGTGCAAGCTGGTCTGGCTGCCCAGGCCGCTGCTGTAGCTGCAGAAGCTGTGAAGCGGGCCCCGAGGAGTGATGTGCGTGGCGATGCGCCGGGCCTGGGGGTTGAAGGGGTCATCATCGTCGATGTCATCGTAGTCTCTGTCCCTGAAATGGCAAGACCCAAGGGCAGCTGTGAGGGGTGAGGCGTTTCCAGGGCAGGGTGGGCCCGGTCTGCTCGCTGGTCACTTCCCTGGTGGGTCTCTCCTTCACCTTGAGTTTCCCCGAAAACAAGGCCCTTAGCCCTGTCAGATGCCCCATTCCCAACTTTATATCCACTTCCTCCAGGAAGCCCACCATGCTGACTCTCCCCACCCTCCTTCCTCTTGGCTGATCACCTCAATGAGAGGAAAGATCCTCTGATAACAGTACTGCAATTGACCCTTCCTGATATCCTGGGGCACCTCTCCTGGCATTGACACTGTCTCATGGAGAGAGAACAGGTGAGGGGCACCAAGCTGTGGCACCACCAAGCTATCAGGCTACTAGGTTCTGCTTCTGTCTGGAACTCCTGAAGCATCGTTTGGGGGTCTGGATCTCAGGAAGGCTTGTGCAGAAATCCACCTGCCCGCCAGTGAACGCCTCTCTACTCCCCCAGCTCCCCATTCTCCTGCCACCCCTGTCCACAGCTCTCCTGCCTGGCCCATGCCCCCCAATCATGGAAGTTCCCCAGGTAGCCAGCGGGCAGCCCGGGCAGCCCACCTGGCATTAAAGCTCTTCCAGGCACGGGGTCCCACGCAGATCATGGCGGAGAAGGCCAGGGTGGCCAGGAGCGAGAAGAGGCCGAGGTAGAGCAGGCCCTCGAGGCCATCGTAGCAGACACCGGCGAGGGCATCCAGGTAGTCCTGGGGGTGGGCGCAGGGGGTTGGAAGGGCACGGGGGGGCACAGTTTGGGGTCTGAGCTGGTCTGGGAGCTGACAACCAAGTCCACTTGGGAAGACTGATAGGCTGACCAGCTGACCAGGAACTGGACACACCTCCTCATAGAGTTTAGGGCCCATGAGTGTTTCAGGGCTAACCTGACCCACCCTCCTCCTCTGGGCCCTGGGCCCCCTCCACTGAGTCCCCTGTCTCGGCTACCGGGGAGAATCAGAAGCCAGGCACCTTGTCCACTCTCCCTGTCCGGCTTCTGCCCACTCCCAGGCCTGGAGGGACCCGCAGTCCACGTCTCACCTTTACTAGCGTCTCTCTGGGAAAACCTGGTCTGCAGGCCCCTCCCCCCGCCCCGGGCCCCACCCAGCACCTTGTGCAGCCCTCGGCAGTCCAGCAGGGCGGTGAGCTGGTGCAGGTTGGCCTCGGAGGAGTTCAGCAGGAGCTGGATGGCCAGCAGATCGTTCTGCGGTGGAAGGAAGAGGTAAACGTGCAGCTGGAGTGGCCACGGGCAGCGGGGGTGGCGGGGCCCGCCAGCGGGGGGCCCCCCATGCAACAGAGGCACTGCCCTACCTCTGCTGTGGGGAACAAGGGTACAGCGAACCGCAGCAGCCCGGCCACCTGCACCTGCATGGCGGTCAGCGAGCGCTGGAAGATGGTCAGCGCCTGGTGGGAGAGACCGTGTGAGCTGCTCCACCCAGGCGCCCCGGCCTCCCCTCTCCTGGCCGTGGGGGCAGCGGCGGTGTCCCTGAGGACCAGCTCTCCTGCTGGGGGGATGCCAGCCCTTCCGGGGAGTCCTTCCCCGCACCCCCTCCTGTCCATGAAACGGGACACCCACCACCTCTTCCCGGTTGATGGGGGGCTGTGGGCAGGGTGAGGGCCGGCCTGGGTGGGCTGTACCTGCTGGAAGGGGCTGCTCGTGCTCTGGCCGCAGTACAAGTAGTAACGGGTCACCTCTGTCAGGGAAAGACAGGGCATCAGCAGGTCCTGGTCATCGGGCTCCCAGCCACGGCCCCGCCCGTCCTGGAGCACACGGCCCCTCGGACATCAGAAGCCCCAGGCCCCGAGTCTGGGCATGTGCAGGGGCCTGGTGACTGCAGGGCCGAGGGGGGAAGTGGAGGCCCCCAGGGCCGGCCAGGTACCCCAGAGTGGGGTGCGGGCAGAGCTGTGTCGCTACCTGTGCTAACGTGGCCCTCCGTGATGTTCAGCAGGAAGGCATCGGGGGCCACACAGAAGTCACTGGTGCCCTGTGCCGGAGAGAGACAGGGCAGGTGAGGGTGCCTGGCCTGGGCGGGGAGGGTGGCCAGGCTCATGGCGGGGGGCAGGGGGGGTAAGGTCAGGGGCGGCCTCCTCAGGATCATCCTGGCTCTGCCCCTCCCAAGCCGGTCACCCCTTTCACCGGCCTCGTCTGTAACCCGCAGGGAAACAGCATCTGCTGCCTCCCTCCCCCTGGTGTCTCCCCAGAACCCACTCTCCTGCTTTGTTCCTCGTGGAACTAGGAGCTCTTCGCCCCTCACCCCTACGTGACACCCCTTACCACAGGGTGCAGGCCCAGGCAGGCGGGGGTGGGGGTGGGGCATGGGGTCGCAGGAGGCGTAGGGCAGTGCCCAAGCCAGACTCAGCCCCCCAAACTCCCACCCCTCCACGTATCAACCCTGCAGGGTCCTGGGCCTGGCACCTTCCTCATGGAGGGCCTTCCTGGGGACAGGAATGGGGTGGGGCCAACAGCTCTCAAAACCACCCACAAAAACCCCCAAAGCAGGCCTTGGAGCCAGACAGCAGGCCACACAAAGGCTCCTGAGGTGGCCTGACAGGCCCCCTCCCCTCACCCCTCCTCCGTCACCCATTAAAATGCAGGCCTGTCTCCAGCCTCCTCAAAGGCCCATTCAGCCATCCCCTGACTAGAGGCTTCTGGAAGCAGCTTTCTCCGCTGACTGGCATTCCAGGGTGCTCAGCAGGGAGGAAACTCCCGCCTCTGCCTTCCGGTGGCTCAGGAGCCCGGGAGAGGGAGAAGCCCCCCCCCCAGGGGAGCTGTGTCCCAGAGGGAGGGATGGTGGCAAGCTGGTGCCGGCTGGAGCTAGCTGGCAGGCCTCCTGGCCCTGGCAGAAGGGAGCAGCAGGGCCCCCCCCACACACACTCTAGACCAGGTCTGGGTGGCCCTGGCCTGACCTTGTGTAGCTGGGGGGTGCCAGTCAGACCCCCCTTGGGCCAATGCTGCAGGGTGACAGGAAACAGGCACAGCCACCTCCCCTCCTGGATAAGCTCTGCCAGTGGCCCAGAGCAGGGGCTGGGCATTCTGTGGGCTTCTCGGAGGCAAACTGTCCAAACCTACTCCTCCCCCTGGCCCCCACCCTTGCCGGGCAAGGCGGGACCCTGGGGAGGGAGAGGCTGGGGGCAGCGGAGGGGGCACAGAGTGTGCCATCCTTCATGCCCCGGGAGCCAGGCTGAGCAGACACAGCTCACACACCAGTGTGTGGTCCTCGAGTTGACTAGGGGTGCCCTGCAATGGCCTGGAGAGTCCTGCCTCCCTCTCAGCCCCTCCCCCTCCCCGGCACAGCAGATTCGTGCATGGTACCAGCTGGCACAGATGGCAAGTGGCTTTGCACCCCTCGCCATGAGAGCCCCACATGGGCTAAAACCTCGGCTGAAGGAATGAGCGAGTGAATGAGTGCACGCAGGCATGAGCCTCTCGTGCACACAACTCAACGCCAGCGTCAGGGCTACTGAAGGCCACACAAGCCCCCATCTCGCCCGCTTGCTGCTCTGAGGCGTCAGAGGCAGACACACTGGGCTTTGCCCGTGGGAGCACAGTTGGGGGGGGGGGCAGGTGGACTGAGGCCCAGGGAGGGAGCTGGACGTGCAGACCCTGGGGTCTGATTCCCAGAGAGCTGTCTCCAGGCCTTGCAGCTGCCTGGGGAGACACCAGAGCCAGGACCCAGCACCTTATCTTATCTCTACTCTGCCCTTGGCAAGGCTCTCCCCTCCCCCACCTGCCCATCTGTGGGACACTAGATCTGAGCCCCTCGGCCTGAGCGTGGGGTCCTAGGTTAGGGGTCGCAAGCTGAGGCTCCATTTCCTGGAGGACTGTGGACACCAGACAGGTGGTCCGGGTTAGACCCCCCCACCCTCCCCCCCTACCCCAGCCCCCACTCACCACCGCTGCAGCGCTGTCGGCAGCCAGGGATGTCCAGCAGAGGAGCAGGGCCAGCAGCCCGCAGCACAGCATCCTAGGAGGTGGGCGGGCAGCAGGCTGGCAGGTGGGAACCCTGAGACACGTCACCTCCTGACCCCCAGTGCCCCCCCCAGTAACCCCACTCTGACGTCACCAACGGCTGGACCTGAGCCCTGGCATGGGCACACAAGCCAGGGGTGCTGGGGAGGCGGTTGTGGGGGGGGTTAATGCTCGGGCTGTTTCCTTGGGTGCCCAGCAGAGAGGAGGGGACAAGCAGATGGGGGACACCTCTCTCGGCCAGTGGCCAGCCCCCACCTGCTCTCTCCCGCATGGGGCTACTCACGCGGCCAGGAGACACCGAGAGTGCTTGGCCAGGCCCAGACAGGCCAGGAAGCAGATGACCAGGTCCAGGACGAAGAGCAGGAGGTAGGAGAGCCACCTGGAGGGGGTGGGGAGGGGGGCCCATCAGGGGTGCAGGCCACGTGCCCACCAGGGAGGGCGGCACAGCAGCCTGAGGTCACTCGAGCCTTGCTGACCACAAGCTTCCTTCCAGCACTGCACACCAGCATCTGAGCACACGGGATGGGAAGGACCTGGGGTGCATGGGGCGACTGGCCACTCGGGGTCTCCGGGGGCCGCACCCTACTTGCAGCTGGGAGGCAGACATGACGGGCTGCCTCAGCCTTGGAGCTGGCTTCCCACACCTGTCAAGAAGGCCGACCTTGGGTGGAGGATGGCCTTCCCCCCCAGGTGGGCACTGAGAGGGGGAGGGCATGGAGGTGCCGGCAGCCGGAACCCGGATAGAGCTCTGGGCTGGCCTGCAGCCCGGGGGGGAGGGGGGTAAGGGGGGAAACTGCCACCTCTTTCACTCTCACCCCAATTATTAGTCCTTAGAAGGAAAGAGAAGCGATAATCCATTGGACCAACAGAATTGGTGAGGGACCGAGCAAAATACTGTGCACAAATACGAGTGGACCGCGAGAGAAGGAACTGTGATCAAGACAAGATATATTGGCCTGGGGAAATGATCATGGACATCACCCATCACAGAATCACACCTAACGCCACACAATGAGTGGACGGGTCAAAAAGCTAAGGACGGACACACAGCTCAAGAAAGCAAGGTGCCCCTCCCCAATCCATGGGAGAGGAAGGTCACAGAGATGGGGCTGCAGGCCCACACAAAGCTACAATGAAGCAGAGGAAATGAGCTGCAAAGCTTTTCGGCAGAGGCCCTCCACAACGAGTGTCTTCTACAATGAATGGAACTGATTGAAGACCGTCAACAAGAGAAAACACCAGTAGATTTCAAGGGAGAATGAACGGCTACCCCGTACAGAGATAAGACTGAACATCTACCAACAAGGCTTGCTGTATTCCAGGATCACAGTCCTTCACCAAAGAAAAGGGCATTAACACAGAATACAAAGTGACCAAAGGACTTAACATAGACCAAAAAACAATAAGGAGAGGGGTCGTCAACGGTGGGTGGGGGAGAGGCTTTCCAAAAATCATTTGCCTTTACTGTAAAATCTAAAGTATAAATTGAATGAATGAATGAATGAATGAATGAATGAATGAATGAATGAATGAATGAATGAATGAGGCCGACCTTGCATCCCACGGGCCTGGAGAAAACCCTCACAAGGCCGGAGAGCAGGCAGCTGGAGACGGAGCGCCCAGCTTTCCCGCTTCTCCAGGCCGGAGACGTGAAGGCCAAGGTCGCTGCAACCTCCTGCCTCGCTCCTTTCCCTCCCAACAAGGTCACCGGGATGCTCACACCTCAGCCCACACCCGCCGGGCAGCCGTTTCTGTTTGCCCTGCACTGGGGGACCAGTGTGAGCAGAGGGGGGCTGGGCAGAGGGGGGCCAGAGAGATGGGACGCTTGGTGCAAATGCCAAACAGTTCCTGCATTTTCTCCACCAAACCATCAAGTGCTCGTGGTGCCATAAACACCGTAACCAGGTACGGGGCGGGGGGGGGGGGCTGCAAGAAAGTGACAGAGAAGATCTCAGGGGGCGGAATCACTGGTGACCACCTGGCAGCCGGCTGAGGTGTTCTCCTGGTGAAGGCAGGTGACTGCCCTCAGGGGAGGCAGGTAAAATCCCCGACTCCCTGCACAGGGCTTGGCGGGGGGGCCCTGTGGGCTCTGAGGTTCCCAGGAGGGGAGCGGGGGTTCCTGGGGAAAGCAGAGGCTCCTGGTTCCTTAGAAACGGGGGTTAGAGCTGGAAAGAAGCGCAGGGACCAACCAGCTAGAATGGAGATCCATGGGACAGGTGGGAAAACCGAGGTCCTCGGGGGTGAACGGCGCAGGGAACTCCAGACCCTCCACGTCAGGGAGCCTCTGGGAGACACAACCCGCACCAGGCTCCTCTCAAACCCTGGTTCTTGTTTTACCCCTAAAGCCTTCCCGTCCAGCCCCCCACCCCTACCCCCC
>PVHY01029025.1:0-14688 GCA_004024945.1 Uropsilus gracilis | reverse complement strand
TTGGCGCGGATGTGGAGAAAAGGGAACTCTCTTACACTGCTGGTGGGAGTGCAAAATGGTCCAGCCACTATGGAGGACTGTGTGGAGGACCCTCAAACAATTGAATGTGGACTTACCATTCGACCCAGCAATCCCACTACTGGGAATATACCCAGACAACAGGTAATGTTTTAAGTGAGATACCACTTGAATTCAATCAGAGTAAAAAGGGTGCAATATATATCTTTCTGTGACTTCTCTGTACCTTGATGATCATAGATGAAATCTCTCTATCATTTACACTTCATGGAGTAGAAAAGGATATAGGTCCATATCACACACAGATCTTAAGTCTAGAATTCTCTGACTTGTTATTAAAATTTTTATTCTAATTCCTGCTGATTTAGTCCTTTCAGGCCAACAGGCAGTTTTTTTTTGGGGGGGGGGAGAAAACTCCTGAATTCAATGAGACTCTGAAAATTGCATTACATATCTTTCTGTTACTTCTCTGTACTTGATGATCATTAATGAAATCTCTCTATGTTTTACATATCATGGGGTAGAATAGGATATAAGTCCACATCACCCGCACATCTGAAGTCATGATTTCTCCCACTTTTTTTAAAACATTTTTTCATTCATATTACTGCTGATTTAGGCTGTTCAGGCCAACTGGAAGTGTTTTCAGGGAGAAATCTCCTTAATTCATTGAGACTCAAAAGGGTGCAGTATGTATCTTTAGTGAATTCTCTTTCCTTTGATGATCATAGATGAAGTCCTTCGTGTTTAACACTACATGTGGTAGAAAAGGTTATAAGTACATATCATCTACAGATCTTAAATCATGATTTCTGCCACTTGTTATTAACCCTTTATTTATTCAAACTCCTGCTGATTAAGGTCGTTCAGGTCAACAGGCAGTGCTTTCAACAAGAAACCTCCTGAATTCAATCAGAATCCACAAGGTGCATATATATCTTTCTGTGACTTCTCTGTACTTTGACGATCATAGATAAAATCTATGTTTTACACTTCTTGGTGTAGCAAAGGAAATAATTGCATATCACCCACAGTTCTTAAGTCATGATTTATCCCACTTGTTATTAAGCCTTTTTTCATTCAAATTCCTGCTGATTTAGGCCTTTCTGTCCAACAGGCAGTGTTTCAGTGAGAAACCTTATGAATTCAATCATACTCCAAACGGTGCAGTATATATCTTCATGCAACTTCCCTGTACATTAAAGTTTATAGATGAAATCTCTCTATGTTTAGTCTTCATGGTGTTTAAAAGGATAAGTCCATATCACCCCCAGGTCTGAAGTAATGCTTTCACCCACTTGTTATTAACCATTTTGTTCATTCAAATTCCTGCTGATTTAGGCCTTTCAGGAAAATATGCACTGCTTAGAGTGAGAAACGTCCTGAATTCAATTCGACTCCAAAGGTTGCAGTATATATCTTTCTGTCACTTCTGTGTTTTTTGATGATCATAGTTGAAAACTCTCTGTTTTACACTTCATGGTGTAGAAAAGTATATAAGTCCATATCACCCACAGATCTTAAGTCATGATTTCTCCCACGTGTTAGTAACCGTTTTTTCATTAAATTCCTGCTGATTTAGACCTTTCAGGTCAACAAGCAGTTTTGTCAGGGAGAAATGTCCTGAATTCGATCAGATTACAAATATTGCAGTATATATCTTTCTGTCACTTCTCTGTACTTAGATGATCATAGTTGAAAACTCTCTGTTTTACATGACATGGAGTAGAAAATGATATGAGTACATATCACCCCAGATCTTAAGTCATGATTTCTCCCATTTGTTATTAACCCTTTCTTCATTCAAATTCCTGCTGATATAGGACTTCCAGGCAACTGGAAGTGTTTTCAGGGAGAAACCTCCTGAAATCAATTAGACATACAGGGTGCAGTATATATCTCTCAGTGTCTTCCCCTTACATTGATGATCATAGATGAAATCTCTCTATATTTTACACTACATGGGGTTGAAAAGGATAAAAGTCCATTTCACCCACAGATCCTAAGTCATGATTTCCCCCACTTGTTATTAACCCTTTTTCATTCAAATTCATGCTGATTAAGGGCTTTGGGTTATAAGGCATTGTTTTAAGGGAAAACTACTGAATTCAATCAGACTCCAAAGGGTGCATTATATATATTCCTGTGACTTCTCTGTATTTGATGATCATAGATGAAATGTCTCTATGATTTATGCATCATGGAGTAGAAAATGATATAAATCCATAACATCCACATCTGTTAGGTCATGATTTCTCGAACTTGTTATTAACCCTTTTTTCATTCAAATTCCTGCAGATTTAGGCCTTTCAGGTCAACAGGAAGTGTTTTCAGCTAAACATTCTGAATTCAATCACAATCCATGGCATACAGTATATATCTTTCTTTGACTTCTCTGTACTTTTATGATCATATATGAAATCTCTCTATGTTTTACACTTCATGGAGTAGAAAAGAATATAAGTTCATATCACCCACAGATCTTAATTAATGATATATCCCACCTGGTATCAACCCTTTTTTCATTCAAATTCCTGATGATTTAGGCCTCTCTGGCCAACAGGAAGTGTTTTCAGGTAGAAACCTCCTGAATTGAATCAGTCTCCAAATGTGCAGTATATGTTTTTCTGTAACTTCTCTTATATTTATGATCATAGATGAAATCTCTCTATGATTTACACATCATGGAGTAGAAACGATATAAATCCATAACACCCACATCTCTTAGGCATGATTTCTTCCACTTATTAACCCTTTTTCCATTCAAATTCCTGCTGATTTAGGTCTTTCAGGGCAAAAGTTTTGTTTTCAGTAGACACTCCTGAATTCAATCAGACTCCAAAGGGTGCTGTTTATGTCTTATCATGACATCTCTGTACTTTGATGAACATAGATGAAATCTCTCTCTGTTTTACACTACATGGAGTAGAACTGGATATAAGTCCATATCACCCACAGATCTTAAGTAATGATTTCTCCCACTTGTTTTTAACCATTTTTCATTCAAATTTGTGCTGATTAATGCCTTTCGCCAAATGCATTGTTTTCTGTGAAAACCTTCTGAATTCACACATGCTCAAAAGGGTGCAGTATATTTCTTTATGGAACTACCCTGTACGTTGATATTTAAAGATGAAATCTCTCTATGTTTTACACTTCATGCAATAGAAAAGGATATAAGTCCTTATTACCCACATATCTGTACTGATGATTTCTCCCAATTGTTATTAACAATTCTTTCATTCAAATTCCTACTGATTTGGGCCCCTCTGGCCATAAGGCAGTGTTTTCAGGGAGAAAACTCCTGAATTCAATCAGACCGAATTGCATTATATGTCTTTCAGAGACTTCTCTGAACTTATGATTATAGATAAAGCTATGTTTTACACCTTATGGCTTAGAAAAGGATATAAGCCCATATAACCCACAGATCTTAAGTCAAGATTTCTCCCTCTTGTTATTAAGTCTTTTTTCATTCAAATTTCTCCTGATTTAGGCCTTTCAGGCTACAGGCAGTGTTTTCAGGGAGAAACCACATGAATCAATTAGACTCCAAAGGGTGCAGTACATATCATTATGGACCTGTCTATACTTTGATGATCATAGATAAAATCTCTATGTTTTACACTACATGGGGTAGAAATGTATATAAGTCCATATCACCCATAGATCTTCAGTCGTGATTTCTCCTACTTGTTATTAAACATTTTTCATTCAATTCCTGCTGATTTTCAGGCCAACTGGCAATCTTTTCTGTGAGAAACCTCCTTAATTCAATCAGACTCCAAAGGGTGCAGTATATATATTTCTGTGACTTTTTTGCCCTTTGATGATCATAGATGAAAACTCTCTATGTTTCACCCTTCATGGAGTAAAAAATGTTTTAAGTCCATATCACCCACAGATCTTAATTCTTGATTTCTCCCATTTGTTATTAACCCTTGTTTCATTCAAATTCCTACTAATTTTGGCCTTTCACACCAACAGACAGTGTTTTCAGCAATAAACCTTCTGAATTCAATAACTCTCAAACGGTGCAGTATATGTTTTTATGGAACTTCCTTCTACAATTCATGTGTATAGATGAAATCTCTGTATGTTCTAAACTTCTGGGAGTAGGAAAAGATATGTCCATATCACCCACATATTGTAAATCATGATTTCTCCACTTGTTATTAATCCTTTATTCATTCAAATTCCAACTGATTTAGGCCTTCAGGCCAACAACAGTGTTTTCAGCATGAAAGCCCCTGAATTCAATCAGACTCCAAAGGGTGCAGTATATGTCTTTCTGTGACTTCTCTGTATTTTGATGGTCATAGATGAGATGTCTGTATTTTTTACACTTCAAGGAATAGAAAACGATATAAGTCATTATCACCCATTGATCCTAGGTCATAATTTCTCCCTCTTGTCATTAACCCTTTTTCTTTCAAATCCGGCAGATATCGGCCTCTTGGCGAACAGGCAGTGTTTTAAGCGAGAAACCTCCTGAATTCAATCAGACACCAAAGGGTGCATATATATCTTTCTGTGACTCTCAGTTCTTTGATGAATGTAGATGAAATCTATATTTTACACATCATGGAGTAGCATAGGATTAAATCAATATCACCCAATGATCTAAAGTCATGATTTCTCCTTCTTTTTATTATCCCTTTTTCATTATAATTTCTGTTCTTTTATGCCTTTCTTGCCATAAGGAAGTGTTTTCAGGGAGAAATTTCCTGTATTCAATCAGACTCCTAAGATTGCATTATATATCTTTCTGTTACTTCTCTGTACTTTGATGATCATAGATGAAATCTCTCTATGTTTTACACTTCATGGTGTAGAAAAGGATATAAGTCCATATCACCGTTGATTGTAAGTCATGATTTCTCCACTTCTTATTAATCCTTTTATCATTCAAATTCCTGCTGATTTATACTTTCAGGCCAACAGCAGTATTTTTAGCAAGAAAACTCATGAATTCAATCAGACATGAAGGGTGCAGTATATATCTTTCTGTGATTTCTCTGTACATTGATGATCATAGATGAAATCTCTCTATGTTATACACTTCATGGAATAGTAAGGATATAAGTCCACGTCACCCACAGGTCTTAAATATTGATTTCTCACACTTGTTTTTAATTCTTTTTTCATTCAAATTCCTGCTGATTTAGGCGTTTCAGGCCAAAAGGCAGTGTTTTCAGCAAGAAATCTCCTGAATTCAATCAGACTCCATAGGGTCATGTATATATCATTCTGGTAATTACCTGTACTTGGATGTTTATAGATGAAATCTCTATGTTTTACACTTCATGGAGTTGAAAAGCATATAAGTCCATATCACCTCCAGCTATTAAGTCACGATTTCTAGCAATTGTTATGAACCATTGTTTCATTCAAATTCCTGCATGGGTCAGTCTTGAGGGTGAACTTCCAGCATTTTCAGCCAAAATGCCCTGAATTGAAGCAGATTACAAAGGAGCTTTTTATACCTTAATTAACTTTTCTCTACTTAGATGTATAGGGATGAAATTTCCCTATGTTGTACACTTGATCCAATAGCATACGATATGTCCATCTCACCTCATGCTCTTCCTCATGATTTCTCCCACTTGTTATTAACCCTTTTTTCATTCAAATTCCTGCTGATTTAGGCCTTTCAATCCAACAGGCAGTGTTTTCAGAGAGAAACCTCCTGAATTCAAACAGACTCCAAATTGTGCAGTCTCTATCTTTCTGTGACTTCTCTGTAATTTGATGATCATAGATCAAATCTCTCTATGTTTTACACTTCATGGAGTAGAAAAGGATATAAGTCCAAGTCACCCACAGCTCTTAAATCATGATTTCTCACACTTGTTTTTAATTCTTTTTTCATTCAAATACCTGCTGAGTTAAGCCTTTCAGGCCAACAGGCAGTGTTTTCAGCCAGAAACCTCCTGAATTCAATCAGACTCCAAAGGGTCATGTATATATCTTTCTGGGAATACCCTGTACTTGGATGTTAATATATGAAATCTCTCTATGTTTTACACTTCATGGAGTGGAAAACCATATAAGTCCATATCACATCCAGATTAAGTCATGTGTTCTGGCACTCATTATTAACCCTAGTTTCATTAAAATTCCTGTGGATATCGGCTTTTTAGGTGAATTGCCAGCATTTTCAGCAAGAATTTTCCAGATTCCAAACAGATTCCAAAGGACCATTATATATCTTAGTGTAACTTCCCTGTACCTTTGATGATTATAGATGAAATCTCTCTATATTGTACACTTTATCGAGTAGAATTCAATATATGTCCATTGCACCCACAGTTCTTAGGATGTTATTTTAGCACTTGTTATTATTCCTTTTTTCATTGCATTTCATGTGGATTTCCATCTTTCAGGCCAACTGGCATTGTTTTAAGCAATAACCTCCATAATTCAGTCTGAGTCCAAAGGGTGCAGTGTCTCTCTTTCTGTAACTTCTCTGTACTTTGATGTTTATAGATGAACACTCTAAGTATTACACCTAAATGAGTAGAATAGGAAATAAATCCATTTCACCTCCAGCTTTTAGGTCATGATTTCTAGCCCTTTTTACTAACCATTGTTTCATTTAAATACCTGCTGGGTAGTCCTTGATGGTGAATTCAGCATTTTCAGCCAGAACACTCCTGAATTGGAGCAGACTACAGAGCAGCTTTTTATATCTTACTTAACTTTTCTGTCCTTATATGTATAGGGATGAAATTTCCCTATCTTTTACACTTGATCCAATAGCATAGGATATAAATCGATATCACCCACAGCTCTTAAGTCATGGTATCTCGCACTTGTTATTAACAGTTTTTCATTCAAATTCCACTGATTTGGGCCTTGTAGGCCAACTGTCAGTGGTTTCAGTGAGAAACCTCCTGAATTCAATCAGACTCCAAAGGGTGCAGTATAAATCTTTGTGGGATTTCTCTCTAATTTGATGATCATAGATGAAATCTTGCTATGTTTTGCACTTTATGGAGTAGAAAAGGATATAAGTTCATATCACCAACAACTCTTAAGACATGAATTCTTGAACATATTATTCACCCTGTTTTCATTCAAATTCCTGCTTATTTAGGCCTTTTAGGCCAAAAGGCAGTGTTTTCAGCGAGAACATCCTGAATTTAATCAGACTCCAAAGGGTGCAGTGTATACCTTTCTGTAACTTCTCTGTACTTTGATGTTTATAGATGAACTCTCTAAGTATTACAATTCATTGAGTAGAATAGGATATGATTGCATATCACCTCCAGCTTTAAGTCATTATTTCTAGCACTTGTTACTAACCATTGTTTCATCTAAATTCCTGCATATGTCTGCCTTGAGTGTAAAGATTCAGGATTTTCAGCCAGAATGCTCCTGAATTGAAAAACACTACAATGGAACTGTTTATATCTTACTTAACTTTCCTCTACTTAGATGTATTGGGATGAAATTTCCCTATGTTGTACACTTCATCGTGTAGCATAGTATATGAGGCCATATCACCTCCAGCTCTTAAGTCATGATTTCTCCCACTTGTTATTAACCCTGTTTTCATTAAAATTCCTAGTGATTTAATCATTTCAGGCCAACAGGCAGTGTTTACAGCGAGAAATCACCTGAATTCTAACAGATTCCAAAGGGTGAAGTATATAACTGTCTGTGACTTCTCTGTACTTTGATGATCATAGATGAAATCACTCTATGTTTTACACTTCATGGAGTAGAAAAGGTATATATGCATATCAAGCACAGTTCTTCAGTCATGATTTCAACCACTTGTTATTAACCCTTTTTTTCATTCAAATTCCTGCTGCTATAGGCCTTTCATGCCAACAGGCAGTGTTTACAGTGAGAAACCTCCTGAATTCAATCAGACTCCAAAGGGTGCAGTATATATCTTTAGGGAACTTCCATGTACTGATGATTATAGATGAAATCTCTCTCTGTTTGACACTTCATGGAGTGGAATAGCATATAAGTCCATATCACCTGCAACTATTAAGTCAAGAGTTCTGGCACTTGTTATTAACCCCTGTTTCATTCAAATTCCTGTGGATTTTGGTTTTTAAGGAAAATTTCCAGCCTTTTCAGTGAGAATGCTCCTGATTCCAAACTGATCCAAAAGAGCAGTTTATAACTTACTGTAACTTTTCTGTACCTTTTATGATTAGAAATCAAATCTCTCTGTATTGTACACTTCAGCGAGTACAATTGGATATAAGTCCATCGTGCCTCCAGGTCTTTAGACATGATTTATAGCACTTGTTATTATCCCTTTTTTCATTGCAATTCCTGCGGATTTTGGTCTTTCAGGCTCACAGGCATTGTTTTCAGCAATAACCTCCTGAATTCAGTGTAACTCCAATTGGTGCAGTGTATATCTTTCTGTAACTTCTCTGTACTTTGATGTTTATAGATGAACTCTCTAAGTATTACACTTCAGGGAGTAGAATGGATATAAGGCCATAACACCTCCACCTTTTAAGTTATGATTTCTAGCAATTGTTACGAACCATCGTTTCATTCAAATTCCTGCTTGGGTCAGCCTTGAGGGTGAACTTCCAGCATTTTCAGCCAAAATGCCCTGAATTGAAGCAGATTACAAAGGAGCTTTTTTATATCTTAATTAACTTTTCTCTACTTAGATGTATAGGGATGAAATTTCCCTATGTTGTACACTTGATCCAATAGCATATGATATGTCCATCTCACCTCCAGCTCTTACTTATGATTTCTCGCACTTGTTTTTTTTTGTTTGTTTGTTTTTTTTCCTAAAAGTCATTTTTATTCTCATTGTTTAGGAAAAAGTTGTGACACTATGTTGTATCTGCCTCACATTACCTGGCTGTGTGTCTCTGGGCAAGTAACATAACTTCTTTACTCTTGGTTTATTTGTTCGTACATCATCTGCCTTGTCTGCCTCCCAGATTTGTGGTAAGGGATAAAAAAGATTTTATACTTGCAGTTGCTTTCACACAGCTGTAACAAGAATATTTAAATTTGAGGAGGCAATTATTTTCCATGGTTTCTTTATTTCCATTTCTCTTACACATGGCATCAGAATGCAGGCCTTCACTATAGTATATTTTGTTAGTGTTAACAGTTCTTTTGATATTGTCTTTTTCCTTTGAGAAATATGGAGGTGATGCCAATTTGCTACCTATATAAACTTAGAAGTCAATAAGCTGGTTAGGCTGGGCATGGTGACTCGTGCCTGTAAGCTTCAGCCTATGAAGCGGCCAGGGCTAGGGATCACAGTTCGAGTCACGCCGGGGGCCCGTAGTGAGACCTAGTTCCAAAAAATAGCTGGGCATGGTGGCAAGTGCCTGTAATCCCAGCTACCTGGGAAGCTGGGGTTGGAGATTGCTTGAGGCTGTGGTACCCCAGGCAACGAGAGTCTGCGGTTCCATGGGCAAAAATAGCAAGACCTAGTCTCAAAAAAATTAAATAAATAAATAAACTGGTTAACCAGTGTCAATGTATCCCTTAATCTTTTTACATGATCAAGTAAACTATAGATTTGTGAGGAGGGTGGGATATGGAAATCCAGCATTGAAACAAGTTTGTCCTGTGCAGATCTGGTTTTGATGTTTTTTTTTATATACTACTTAATCATATTCAGATCTGTGGTTTGGAAAAAGGTAGAAGTCAAATTATAGTGGTGGAGAATTTACTGCTTCAGGGAAGTTTTCTGGGAACTCATGATTCATTAGGTTTAGTGCAATTTTTTGGAATGTTGCTGAGTAGTAAATGTGCAAATTCACACTAACTACTGAAAAAAATCTAACAAACAGCTGAATATAAGAGAAGAAAAATTGATATTATATCTCTTTCAAACCAAGTCATACTGCATTTTTCTGTCTTACTTTTTTTTTTCATATAGTAACTTTATTTTTCACTCTTTGAGGAACAACTAACATTTTCCAAAGTGGTAGCATCATTTTACATTATTCGAAGAAATATATAAAAATTCCAATTTAGCTGCTTTTCCACCAATAATTCTTATTTTCTGTCCATCTTAAGTTAGCCTTTCTAAGGGATATAATGTGGCATCTATTTTGTTTTGATTTATCTTTCATTAATGACCAGTGATGTCTAGTTTCTTTATTTGTTTACAGATCATGTTTATGTCATTCTTAAAGCTAAATACATTCAAATCCTTTGCATATTTATTCATTAGGTTGTCTTTCTGTTGTTGAGTTTAAAGTATTCATACATGTTGGATACAGGTCCTTTATCAGATGTAAAATTTTCAGATATTCTCTTTCTGTAGATTATTTTATCATTTTCATGATGATGTGTACTTTGTTAACCCTTTTTTCATTCAAATTCCTGCTGTTTTAGGCCTTTCAATCCAACAGTCAATATTTTCAGTGAGAAACCTCCTGAATTCAATCAGACTCCAAAGAGTGCAGTATATATCTTTCTGGAACTTCCCTGTATTTTGATGTTTAAATGAAATCTCTCTATGTTTTATACTTCATGGAGTGGAATAGCATTAAGTCTGTATCACCTCCAACTAGTAAGTCAAGAGTTTTGGCAGTTGTTAGTAACCCTTGTTTCATTCAAATTCCTGCGGATTTCGGCTTTTAATGCGAATCGCCAGCTTTCTCAGCGGGAATGCTCCTGATTCCAAACAGATACCAAAGGATCAGTATATATCTTACTTTAACTTCTCTGTACCTTTGATGGTTAGAGATGAAATCTTTCTATATTGCACACTTCAGGAACTAGAATTGGATATAAGACCATCGTACCCTCAGGTCTTAATACATGATTATAGCACTTGTCATTATTCCTTTTTTCATTGCTATTCCTGTGCATTTCAGTCTTTCAGGCCAACATGCATTGTTTTAAGTGAAAACCTCCTGAATTCAGTCTGACTCCAAATGGTGCAGTGTATATCATTCTGTACTACTCTATACTTTGATGTTTATAGATGAAATCTCTAAGCATTACACTTCATGAATTAGAATAGGATATAAGACCATATCACCTCCGCTTTTAAATCATTATTTCTTGCATGTGTTATTATCCATCATTTCATCCAAATTCCTGCATGCATATGCCTAGAGGGTAAACTTACAGCATTTTCAGCCATAATGCCCTGTTTTGAAGCAGACTTCAAAGGAGCTTTTTATATCTTACTTAACTTTACTTGGATGTATAGGGATGAAATTTCCCTATGATGTACACTTCATCGTACAGCATAGGATACAAGTCCATCTCACCTCCAGCTCTCAATTCATGTTTTCTCGCAGTTGTAATTAACAATTTTTTTCATTCAAATTCCGCTGATTTAGTCCTTTC
Organism: Uropsilus gracilis; assembly: GCA_004024945.1. Classification (NCBI taxonomy): domain Eukaryota; kingdom Metazoa; phylum Chordata; class Mammalia; order Eulipotyphla; family Talpidae; genus Uropsilus; species Uropsilus gracilis. The sequence continues at coordinate 3,354 of PVHY01029025.1, read as the reverse complement.
AGGCCAACAGGCAGTGTTTTCAGCGAGAAACCTCCTGAAATCAATTAGACTCCAATGGGTGCAGTATATAACTTCCTGTAACTTCTCTGTACTTTGATGATCATAGATGAAATCTCTATGTTTTACACTTCATGGAGTAGAAAAGGATTTATGTCCATATCACCCACAGCTATTAAGACATGATTTCTTCCACTTATCTTAACCTTTTTTCATTCAAATTCCTGCTGATATAGGCCTTTCAGGCAAACAGGCAGTGTTTACAGTGAGAAACCTCCTGAACTCAATCAGGCTAAAAGTGTGCTGTATATATCTTTCTGGAACTTCCCTGTACTTTGGTGATTAGAGATGAATTCTCTCTATGTTTTACTCTTCATGGAGTGGAATAGCATAAAAGTCCATATCACCTATAGCCATTAAGTCAAGTTTCTGGCACTTGTTATTAACCCCTGTTTCATTCAAATTGCTGCAGATTTTGGCTTTTAAAGCGAATTTCCAGCGTTTTCAGCAAGAATGCTCCTGATTACAAACAAAATCAAAGAAGCATTTTATATATCACTGTAACTTCTCTGTTCATTTGATGATTAGAGATGTAATTATCTATATAGTAAACTTCATCAAGTAGAATTGGATATGAGTCCATCACACCCCAGGTCTTGAAACATGATTTATAGCACTTGTTATTATCCCTTTTTCATTGCAATTCCTGGGATTTCAGTCTTTCAGGCCAACTGGCATTGTTTTCAGTGAGAACCTCCTGAATTCAATCTGACTCCAAAGGGTGCAGTGTATATATTTCTGTAACTTCTCTGTACTTTGATGTTTATCTATAAAGTCTCTTAGTATTATACCTCATGGAGTAGAATAGTTTATAAGTCCATATCACATCCAGCTTAAGTCATGATTTCTAACACTTGTTACTAACCATTTTTTCATTCAAATTCCTGCATGGGTTGACCTTTTTGTGAACGTCCAGCATTTTCAGCCAGAATGCTCCAGAATTGAAGCAGACTACAAAGGAGCTTTTTATATTTTACTTAACTTTTCTCTACTTAGATGTATATGGATGAAATTTCCCAATGTTGTACACTTGATCCAATAGCATAGGTATATAAGTCCATCTCACCTCCAGTTCTTAAGTCATGATTTCTCGCACTTGTTTTTAACCCTTTTTTCATTCAAATTCCTGCTGATTTAGGCCTTTCAGGCCAACAGGCAGTGTTTTCAGCGAGAAACCTCTTGAATTCAATCTGACTCCAAAGGGTGCAGTATATATCTTTCTGGAACTTCCCTGTACTTTGATGTTTATAGATGAAATCACTCTATGTTTTACACTTCATGGAGTGCAATAGCATATAGGTCCATATCAACTCCAGCTATAAAGTCAAGTGTTCTGGTCTTGTTGTTAACACTTGATTCATTCAAATTCCTGCAGATTTTGGCTTTTAATGAGAATTTCAAGTGTTTTTAGCGAGAATGCTCCTGATTCTAAACATATTTCAAAGGAGCAGTTTATATCATACTGTAACTTCTCTGTACCTTTGATGATTAGAGATGAAATCTCCCAACATTTTACACTTCAGGGAGTAGAATTTGATATGAGTCCATCGCACCCACAGGTCTTAAGACATGATTTATATCTCCTGTTTTTATCCCCTTTTTCATTACATTTCCTGCGGATTTCAGATATTCAGGCCAACTAGCATTGTTTTCAGCAATAACCTCCTGAATTCAGTGTAACTCCAATTGGTGCAGTGTATATATTTCTGTAACTTCTCTGTACTTTGATGTTTATAGATGAACTCTCTAACTTTACACTTCAGGAAGTAGAATGGATACAAGGCCATAACACCTCCAGCTTTTAAGTCATGATTTCTAGCAATTGTTACTAACCATTGTTTCATTCAAATTCCTGTATGGGTCGGCCTTGAGGGTGAACTTCCAGCATTTTCAGCTAGAATGCTCCTGAGATGAAGCAGACTACAAAAGAGTTTTTATATCTTACTTAACTTTTCTACCCTTATATGTATATATAGTGATGAAATTTCCCTATGTTGTACACTTCATCAAATAGCATAGTATATGAGGCCATATCACCTCCAGCTCTTAAGTCATTATTTCTCGCACTTTTTATTAACACATTTTTCATTCAAATTCTTGCTGATTGAGTCATTCAGGCCAACAGGCAGTGTTTTCAGTGAGAAACCTTCTGAATAATATCAGAGTCCAAATAGTGCAGTATATATGTTTCTGTGACTTCTCTGTACTTTGGTGATCATAGATGAAATCTCTCTGTCTTATGCTTCATGGAGTAGAAAAACATATAAGTTCAGATCACCCACAGTCTTAAGTCATGATTTCTAGCACTTGTTATTAACGCATTGTTCTTTCAAATTATTGCTGATTTAGGCCTTTCAGGCCAACAGGCAATGTCTTCATTGAAAAGCCTCCTGAATTCAATTAGACTCCAAAGGGTGCAGTATATCTTTCTGGAACTTCCCTGTACTTTGATGATTATAGATGAAATCTCTCTACATTTTACTCTTCATGGAATGGAATAGCACATAAGTCCATATCACCTCCCGCTATTAAGTCAAGAGTTCTGGCACTCGCTATTAACCCTTGTTTCATTCTAATTCCTGAATTCTGTCCTTTAAGGAGAAATACCAGCGTTTTCAGAGAGAATGCTCCTGATTCCAAACAGATTCCAAGGAGCAGTTTCTGTCTTACTGTAACTACTCTGTACATTTGAATAAAGAGATAAATCTCTCTATATTGTACATTTCATGGAGTAGAATTGGATATAAGTTCATCGCACACCCAGGTCTTAAGACATGAATTATAGCTCATGTTTTTATCACTTTTTTCATTGCAATTCCAGCAGATTTCGGTCATTCAGGCCTACTGACATTGCTTTCAGCGATAACTTCCTGAATTCAGTCTGACTCTAAAGGGTGCATATACATCTTTTTGTAACTTTCCTGTGCTTTGATATTTATAGATGAAATCTATCTATGTTTTACACTTCATGGAGTGGAATAGCATACAATTCCATATCACCTCCAGCTATTAAGTCAAGAGTTCTGGCACTTGTTATTAACACTTGTTTCATTCACATTCCTGCAGATTTTGGCTATTAAAGCATTGACAGCGTTTGGCAAAAACACTCCTGATACCGAACAGATTTGAAAGGAGAAGTATATATCTTTCTGTAACTTTTCTGTACATTTGATGTTTAACATGAAATCTCTCTATATTGTTCGCTTTATGGAGTAGAATTGGATATAACTCCATCGCACTCCCAGGTCTTAAGACATGAATTATAGCACTGTAGTTATCCCTTTTTTCACTGCAATT